>QNGE01002261.1:11174-73498 GCA_008508345.1 Paragonimus westermani | reverse complement strand
GGTTTGCTGTTTCTTCATGGTTGTGTGGCAGTTAAGCATTAGTGTTAACCACTGATGTATTGCTGTCTATGATGATGATGATGATGATGATGCTTTCAGTTTACGCCGTACTTCAGAATATCTAAATGGTATGCATGATATAGATGAATGCTTATCAGGCATGCGTTTCCAGAAAAACGCGTACAAGACTGGTCAAGGTCGATAGACAAGTTTGTTGTTTGGATCGGACTCTAAAGGGATAACAGTATACTTATAGCGATTCAAACGATGATGAGTTAGTATAGCGGTTGATGTCTAGCCACTCTGCTTACAAGCAAACAGAGTACAAACAGAGCAAATTTGACAGATGAGTCAGCAGACCAATGAGATGAACGGTTGTTGCTGACTTATCATGCCCTCCTACATACGTTCAAAATTTCTTATATCCTCCCAAATAAGTTGCTGATAATGTTAACAACGATGGCAGAGATACGTAGCAGCCTAAACAAAAATACACTCTTGGTTAACACTAATACTTAACTATCACACAACCATGACGAAAAATAAAACAGCTGTAGGAGGTTACAGGCAGAAAAAAATGTGATGTTAAACCGGGGGGGGTTACATTGTTCTGAACGTCTGGTTTGTGAACTAAAACCAAAAGAAAATCGGTCCAAAGCATTGTTGCACAATGCGTAACGTAAGCGGAACCCTAATCATGAGAAGATGGTTCGTGTGAACAGGGGTTGGGCAAGAGATCGGATAACAAATGAAGACAACGACCAAGTAGAACTTACAATCGGGGGCATGAAGCAGTTTGATCATGACGGGTAGTGAATCCGCGTCGAACACATTCGGGTCTCGGTCACGTGACAGAATGAAGAATAGGCCAGCAGATGTGAGTGCCAAAGTCTAAATAAAAGTGGAAAACAAACCATGACGAGCAAAACTATGAGAAAAAGAGAAGTTGGGAATTGTCTTTGAACCCGTACATACATAAATTTATACGTCACTGCTATGGTGTGAGATGCACGGCATTGAGGAGCAATTGCTGACAATGTTCCGTAATAATGGACACGGAACCTCAATGGTCAAATACTTCCTTGAGCAAACTGAGAATGACAGTGAGGCTTTCCTGTAAGCATGACCCAGAACACGGGAAATCACGCTGTTTCCAGAAAATAGTTCTCAAGTTTGCATACAGTTGATCCGAATTACTATGAAAACGCACAGGAAGCAGTGAACATCTGTAACTTTACTTTCCAATTTTAACTCCCGATCAATGTGGGAGTACGATACTTGAGGTCTTGACTGGTTCACGGATGTCCGTACTTATGATGGGCTGGTCGGTCGGGCGATTACTTTGTGTGGGAGCTTTTGAAAAAAAAAAACGATTTACGCTTTTTGCATCGTATAGGTAATACGCAGAAGAACAGTTTAGGACGTTGCAGGTTGACAAGGGCCAGTTGCTTAGAAGAAGCAAATCGTCTAAAAAATTCCTGACAGTGCGATTAAAATTAGACGGTTGTATTGGCATATTGGAAAATAGTGCTCTTCCCAACTAATCACAGTAATATAAACGTATAAAAAAAAATTGTGGCTGACAAAGAGGAGAAAACTAACTGATGCACTAGTACACGGTACACACAGAAGATGCATTTAATGAACGTTAAGCAAGAGCCACATCTCATCATTCCGTCTTACCACAGCCTATATAAGGCAGGATGAGTTGAAACTAGGCTGATCACACAAACGATGGGTTTGTAGCAGCGCGGCAGCAGTATAGCTTATTTTAAAGCTAGCAACTATAGTGTATTGAACTGTAGAAGTTTAACTTATCAAGATAACATGATAGTTTATGTGTAAGGTCAACAAGTCATGTGTAGAAAGCATTTTGCTGTGTAACACAGGGGCTACTCTGGTAAGCGTCGCACGTAACGTATACATCCAAACCAACAATCCCATAGTGAGAGGTTGACTTCATTAGTACACAATCGTGATAAAGTCGGCTAACCAGCTCGTATGAGCAACGAACATCCAATACTTAAAATAGGCAATGGACAATAGATACCGTGGGATCCTGTTCAAGCTAACATAGTTACAGGGGTTTTGTCAGAGCGCGTCATGAGACATGAAATAGTGGAACAAGTATTGCAAACGATTAAGAATGTGGTTATCCGGAGCAATTCAGCACTTCAAACGTGGTTTCCAAAATCCGGCACGAGAAAATACCCGAGGTTGAAAATAAATGTGATTCTGTGACTCGAGTCAAATGAGATACTGCACAGGGTTAACCTAACCGTCGCACCTACCAATGTGGCAGACGTACTTTTCGGGCAAAAGCTTTATAACATTTTCGATGTTAACGTTGAACCTAAAGGGTATGCAATAGGTTCACGATCAGTGTCCGCTTATTCGTTTCCATACTGTTGTTGTAGTGCAGTATGTACAAACAAACGTTTGAAACACTGAGTTCCCTTTATCCAGTTCATCAGGACAGCAAGAAGACATACATTGCGAGATGCAAGCATTTCGTTTATTCTCATCAGTCGGTTACATAAAACATTCGGTTATATAGGTTAAGCGCGTAGCATCAAAACAATGAAATGAACGAACTTTTGACGCTACGCGGTTAACCTATATAACCGAGTGTTTTATGTAACCGACTGATGAGAATAAACGAAATGCTTGCATATCGCAATGTGTCTTCTTGCAGTCCTGAGAAACAGACGTTTGTAGAGAAGAACCGAAAACATCACCCAGCGTGGACTACAACCGGTTGTGGAAAATCGGCCACGAACACTATCATCGCACATTTGATCAACACTAACCATCCTGTAGACATCGTTGAAGAATTCGGAATCGTCCACTGAAGTGCACCAACGCATTTTTATTACCGTCTTATCGGCCTTAATAGGATTGCGTGATCGCACAAGAAATCAGTTCAGTTCATGAAGTAAACCTAATCAAACAGTCCTCAGAGAGCAAGACTCAGCTGACTGTCTGAAAAGTTGAGTGAATGCAGCTACAAATACACATATGCATACACTCACATAATCCTTGTGAGCATCATGTAAGTTTGCACAAATGCGTTTGATTAGGCCATGAGCGTGGACCAGATATCGAAACGAGGTGTTCAAACACTTGTTGGCCAAAGTGAGGACACTGTGTGGAGGGAGGATACGGGTAGAGAGAGATATTGATAAATGTGTATCACAATTTCGATTAGATCAACGAAATTCCAGTCGCTATCAAGACAAATACAATGCTGTACATGCAAGTGACTGCGGAGATAGTTAGCGATGGAAGCGGAAAATAAGTCAAACGAAATAAGTTCGACGACAAAAAACTCGGTTGTTAGGAGAAGGTTATGTTTGATGTACCTAGCAATGTTATCTAGGTCACGAGACAGCGGTGAACAAACGCGATCCGATCAAACGTATACTAGTTAAATGGATCAGATAAGGAGGTTCAAGTTCAAGGGACCCACTGAAACTTCAGATAACACAACAGTAACGGTGAAATCGACTGTCAATCTCGTGGTCGCCAGTTGATGTGTCGGTCGCTCCGATTGACCGCTTCGCGGTTTTAACAGGGCGACAAAACACAACCACTCACAAGTAATCTTGTGTGCCGCACAGTATCAAACGATTTTCTATGCAAATCAACAAGTGAAGGACAGTAACCGTTCTAGTCTTAGAGACCAGAGAAACTTCTGATCCTATTGCCACTAAATCTGATTAAAAGAAAAGGATGTGCTTGAGAAGTATACTACGGTCCTCGGAGCCATCTAGTATCAGATCGGGTTAAGAATTCTAACAGTTTATGACCAAACTTAACGACTTTTAGCAGTGAGATGCAACATGAGTAACCATCGCTTTTTCCACATTCCTGCTCGCATTTTGGGAACGTTCTGATTGCCTAGGGGACAAGGGAGTGGAAATGCATCAGACAATAACCTTCCGGATTTCGAGTACACAGAGAACATTGCCTGATTTGTTGTTTCATGGATAGCTGAGGAACTTCTTTGGTGGATCACAGGCTTCAGTTAATCTATTTTAGTAAGGTAGATACATCTGCTAGCGAAAGGTTTGATAGGACCGAAACTTGTACAGTCTAAGCCAGGAGAGTGTACACTAACCTGCGATACCCCGCTGATGGATTCGATGAACCAGGCGACGGTGTAGAAAACTCTTTGGTGGAACCACAAAACCAGATCAATTCGCATGGAAGTGATTTACAGACTACGTTTCATCGACCACCAGTACCTCAGAAGCAGTAGCAGTGTGTGATAGAACGAACAAAATAGAAACGAGGAAGTCCACCAAAATGCCTTAGAACGCGCAGACTTTGAAGATCGTTGAATGTAGCAGTTTTGCTTCACAAGTTCCGCTGGCTTGGATAAGTCATACTATACCATTGTAACGTGCGGTGTTTGCGCCAGCTGTACTCGGTTGGGTGCGGTGGTACACTATTTTATCTGAGGTCGGGCCATGAAACCTCTGATCACAAGGCTTGCTTTTCGCAGTTCCCACGTTCCTGAATGGGGTTTACTGAGCAAAGAGCATCTTTTGGACGGGTATACTGTCGGATATGACAAAAAATCATCATGGCAGCCATGTTATGAATTTTTTATGGTACATCAAACCATCTCACCGTTTTTTGATTGTTCTGGAAACATACTTTCCGACCCATCGTTGCAAAACGCATGTCTGTTACATACAGACTGTTACTACAGTGCTAGATTAGCTGTACTAAGGAAGAAGTTCGGCCCCGAACGACACAACGAAAGTATCATCATACGAACTCAATCTGAATAGTTTTCGGCAAATAATCGCTGACCGACTCTTCGATGTGAGTAAACACGTCCCAGTTACGCGTCCTGAACTCAGCAGAAAGGTGAGGTGCCCCAAAAACGGCGTCAAACATCGAGGTGTACAGCTTGGAACTAGTACCAAATAGGGTAGCGTGATTTTACGTGATAAGGCATTCGGTGGCATACTTGCAACATAGTTGCTGTAGGGGGGAAAAGATTTGAATACCAGTAGGGTCCTATCCGCGAATTCAAGGTGAGGCAGCAACGCACGCGGAGAGCATGGTGGATAATTCCTAAATTGAATGAATTTACTAACAGAGATGTGAAAAATGTTAACACTTTGGATAGGTACTAAATACTAGATACCAGGACATTACCGGATTGATATTATCAAATGCTTAATGCCACAAGTGAGGGTCGTACGAGAAAAACTTGCCAATTTAGTTGCCCTGTCCGAATTTGAGTTGGATTATAAAAATGTGCAACAGAGTTAGCTGGACCACAAGCGACTTCCTGGAACCATCTTCCGCCGAAGATGTACGAATAATTAACAATCATTTCTACTTAGAAATGAAAATGACTTAACGAATTATCGACCAGTGGCTTTTTCTCCGGTAGTTTAGAAGGTGGTTACCAGCTTACATGATCAGTTCCTTCAGGCAAAAGGCAACGAAACCTAGACTGTCCAATAGAACAGTACGGATTTCATGAGAGACAACTGCGTGCTCAAAACTGCGGACTGCACGTGACTTATGGGCCGAGGCAACTGATGAAGGAATGTTTATTGATACTGTCATCCGAGAGTTTTTCACGGCTTCTGATGAAGTAGACTACTTCAGTTTCTAACGAAAACTGAGCGATTGTAGGTTGCTGAGACAAATTCTTAAGTATTTCAAGGTTTAGTTAACCAGACGTAGATTTAAAGTGAACGTCAATGACGACTACTCACACTAGTTCCTAGAGAGTGGCGAAGTTCCACAATGGTCCATCCAGGATCCTCAGTTGTTGTTTCCATTCTTCCTCGATTTGACAAACACTGTCGAGTCGCTAACACTGCCATGTGCAGATAACATGCAAGTATGATGGGCTAAACGGGGTCCCCAGGATGAGTAAGCAATTCAAAACTTTTTAAAGCTGCTTGCCAAGCGATACACAAATACTCATTTACTAACCAACGTCGCTAAATTTACACTTGCCAGTAAAATTGACAGGTAAAGCAAAACAGTGAACCTTTTACGAAATACACATCACCGATTACGTCCTCAATTCTTTTACGTAACATACCTCGTTTACAGGCCTTTGTATAAAAAAACGGAATTACTACTTGTGTCTGAAAAAGCAGCCCATACTGAAGGTGACTAACAAGAGTCATGGGTTTCAGCATGAACTTGTATACATAAGACCGGCTGCATTGATTCAACACGAAGAGACTAAATCCTAACTTGTAGATGGATAATCTTTTAGTATAGATTTGAAGTGCACATGCAAAAAGGAGTTGTGTTTGTGATGAGATGAGCGCAGGCAGCCTCCTGTTTCAGAATGGAGATTCGACTTTTTCGAATTGTATACCATTCTTTTTAATTTCCCCCTTGAAACTACTGAACTCTGAATCGTCCACAATCTAATATGACAAACACATTCTCACTATCATTGTTTTATGCTAACGTGTCAATTAAAATTGTGGGCACACACTACGCTTAATATCACAGTCCATTGCATGATATCCGGCTCATTATTATTGTCGATTGTTCATCTCCTGACTGGCAGCTAGTTCATTCACGCGGTCTTGTTATTAAATCTGCGTCTTTTGACATTTAAGGTGGACTAGTACATCACGTTTCGTTTGCAACAGAGTTGAACGATAAGTTAATGTGTAAGATACTCGAAGTTTAAATATCAATCGTGCCAAGTGTTGCCTCACCAAGTTGACCGCGTTACTGTTCCAGGGGTCGATTACGGGCACGTACAGTGCAGAGCGGTGAAGTTAGGTGAAAAGCTATCAGTACACTTTGAGTGTCTAACTCATAAAGCTTTCGCAACACAAGGTGAGGCGTCGAACGTCACGCCATTGCGATCGTAGAGGAAAAGAGGACGAAAGAAGTTAATTAGGGAAGAAACAGTCAATGTTTTGGATGATCGTATATGCAAATCAGTCACCGGAAACCAGCGAAAAATAGTCGATATGACCTATCAGATCGTCTACTTTACCAATGTAACCGTATGGCCTCCTAAGATATATACGGGGAAATTTAGCTGCCGCTGGATAGACTATGTTGACGGAACAAAATATGGCCCATGTTTTCTTTGAGTATCCACGAAATTCACTTTGACTGTAATGTGTCGCTCTCAAAAGGGGAGTGCATAATGTACGTCACTCAACATCGTGGTTGGTTTTAACTCGCAACTGTCGATGTCGTCCGCCTTGTTCCGTATTGCCTCTTCTTATCTGCGCTTGTTTATAATCAACATCAACAGTATCACTATATGACGCGATATCCAGTGTTTTACTGTGATCCGGTTACTCCCTCAAAACAAATCGACGGCATGCCATATTCATTCACGGCCACTCTTCAGTTGATCATGTTCATCCAAATGCACAATGGACTGAGTCCCCGAGCTGAGGCACCAGGGCAGTTCAGTGGTTCTCGCGACACAATGGGGTGGATGAGTAGTCGAAATCAAATATGTCCCAGATGCCGGTAGGACTTTGTGGCTTAGCTGAGGAAACGTCTGCTGTACATAGACATATTACCTCTGACACTGGTCTAAACAGAAACGAGGCTAGGCACACTTACGATTCAGTCTCTTCCGTTAGTTTATATACGGCTACGTTTCAGAATCACGCCGTGCAGTGTCAATCGCTTTAAAACCTAACAGATCATATGCACAGTACACAGATCGATTAAATGCAACCTCGGCAACACAGCCACAAAATTGTCCTTTTGATAGGTTGATTTGCTTGCTTAGGACCATAGAAACTCAAAAAATCGCGAGACACAACACGACGCACGCGCACACGCACGCACCACAGGGCGAGAAAGGCTGTGTGATTTCGCTATTGAAGAGAGAGAAAACCAAAAAGATGCGGTCGGCATATGCGATCGACAGACGGACACACGGGATCCGCGCACGTGTGAATCAATGCGCACATTGGTAGACAGAATGCGTGAAATAAGCGTCGTGGCATAGACACACAGTCATGTGCCATGTACGCAAAACTATCTTGCATTTGTGTGGTAGACACACCCGAGTGAGCGAAGCAAGCGCGACGCTCACCAAGGCTGGTTGGTTGAGCCACGGATAAAGACACCGTGCAGCTGCTCGCCTCGCCAAAGGCTGCACAGGCGAAATGAGGTTGGAGGCAGACAGACAGGATATCACAAAAGAGACTAGCCGCTCGAAGCAAACACTTACTGAAAGCACGTGAATTTAAAATTCATCCAGCCCAGGATTACTCTGCGCGCAAAACCGGTTGGAACAAAGGCAGGCACACACTGCGGGATTATTATTCTATCCTGCGTGACTGCGATAGCCCGTCGTTTTGTTGACTAAGTTCACAAACGCTGGATGCAGCTTGTGAGTTCTAATCTAACGTCTCGAACGAGATTACCGGAGTGGAGAAACGCCTCTTTCAATTGTATTTCCTGTACTACCGCCTAAGGGAACGGCTGTTGGATGTTTTCATGTGATCCGGTAAAGTGTCTGTTGGGGGATTACTTAAAAAGTATGCCAGAAGTAGTTTGGGCGTAATTCTAATTAAAAGTCCTTAATTATCAACTTCAAGATGTTCACAACCAGTGTGAAGTTACGAGCTGTTAATCTACTGCTCAAGCTTACCGAGACGAATCACTAATCCTGGACAAACCAACTCCAAGGAAGGTCGGATACCACGTTCATACTGTAAGTCGGCGTGACACGTTTTGGATTGAATTTGGACTCACTAATCCGTGAGCATAGTAGAAACATATAGCCAGTCGCAGTGATCGATTTAGTTCGTTTGTAGCTTTTACAGTATAACGTGATCGTTTACACAAGCCTAGGCAGGAGTACCTATGACAGCCAGGTTCAAACTGGCGGCCGTCGTAGTAAGGTGTGCTTACCGTTGGGTCATTGTAGGCTCGTTGCGTGAAGCGGAGTTTCACAAGACACAAACACGCTCAACACTACACACATTTCTCGTTTTTTTAAATTAAGAAATGTCATTCTGTATGGATACATCGATCGACTTCGTAAAAAGCTTGTTTTTGTTTTCCATCGTTTTTTGTGACGTTCCGTCTGTTAGTTTAAATCCAAGCGATCCCGAGTGAGCATCGGACCTTTGAATGAAACTCAGTCAACCAAAGAGGGTCTGACAGTCGATACCTAGAACTGATGTTAAAGGAATACGACTCTATAGTCAGATACAGGCAGTTCACATATGTAGGATGCTTTCTGTTCCATGTAGGGAGCTGAAATGTTAATAACACATGTACACTGAAAGTTTAGCAACCTGCGCTCTTTTTGTGGACGTGGATTGCGTCTACCAGGATAGGGATGTCCAAAACAGTCATTAATAAATTCTATCCACTTCCGAAAATTGTTAATCGAGCACTAAAAAGTCACGCGCGAGGAGGAACGACTGTCATCAACATAAACGTGTGGTCACAATTGGCGACGAAAAAGCCGATGGTTCTTGATGCAAAACGTGTCGGAATAAACACGATCGACTTCGAAACTGTTCCAGAAAAAGTATCGTAGTTCGTGGAATCATGGCACCATTCAACACACGAGCCTACTCACCGACTAGGGATGATCAACAAAGTTATTGCCATTTTCTTACTACCAATTATTTTTGAGTCTCCGTTGAGCTGACACCCATACGGCGAACAGTTGAGCATAGTCAGAACCAGTTTGGAAACGTCATGAGGCCTTTTGACAGCTCCTTTATGCGTACAATTATTTCCCATGTAACTGAGTAAAGTATGCATGGTCTGTTCATACAAAAAGAAACAAATTAGTGATATGTGACGCAAACAGGATTACACCACTGGTTTGCAGTTTACCACTTCCAGGTAAAACGAGCACTCACCTGAAGTCACCTCAACAACAGTCAACTTAGTCACAAGTTTGTCAGACTGACACAAGCTTAGTGAAGACGGTCAGATGCCAACAGCAGTGTAGAGAAAGAGATAACCGCTTACGCTGCCAGAATACGAATTAGGCACCTGCTGGCAATTATATTAAGATCATCACCCAGTGAGCTAGTGGCGTTGAGAAACAGCGGCGCGATGTGAATATTGTTGTTGCTTTATTGGGCTGTGAGTGAAGTAGGGACAACTCGTGAAACGAGCAAGTAGAACCGTAGACAAGCTGTTGTTTTGCAAATGCTGTCTTACCATTACTTGCAACCCAGTTGTCTGTTCCCAGGGTGCAGTCGTGACTCCTTTACTAAACTCATGAGTTTTCAAACTGAATTTCGTCCCTCTTTTCCCCACTTTACCCCCTACATCAGAGCTATTTATTTCTGCTTCGCAGTTATGAATTCATAAGGGAGACAACCGTGGTGTGATCGCGTTGCACTGCGACGAGTGCGATCGCGGATGTGCTAACCACCTCGAACCGGTGAGTCACCAGTCAATGGAGAAAAAGCACACATGATGAACGCAGGTAAGTCAAGCAGACCATAACTTTCTAATTCGCAAAAACCAATGGAAGGACACCACATCACACTTCGAGAAACGGGGATCCGGTAGCATGTTGCACTGATTATTCAGCTTTCTTGATGTCTGGTTCTTAAGACTGTTTGCCTTCATCATCTAAATCTATGTTTTTCCAATCCTAAATTGAATGCGCTGATGTCCACTCCCACACATCGGGGCCCTTTCTGTAAAAACCATTCTGTCTTCTAATGTCCCTTGTCTTTCGTTCCTAATGTCAAATTGTCTCCTCAGCATAGATTTCACCACTAGTCATTTTTCTATTTCCAAAAGTCAACGGAGTTCCTTTTTTCTTTACCGTCTTCCCAGCGGACATTAAATTACAGGGCAACTCCACTCATGTTCTTCAGTCGTTTACCTTGAAGTTTATACTGGATACGAGGTATGCCAGCGGAATCACAAGCAGAGCAATGCGGGCCACTTACGGCGATGTGTGCTTGTGTACTTCGGCCAGGGTCATCACTGTGACAGTAAAGGGGTGCCAACAATGATGAAAATTAAGCATCCGTATTAACCACTGATGTACCAACGTAGATGACGATGAGAAAGTACCTTGGAAACTAGCAGTGGACACAAGTCATCAGATTAAACTCAAGTAACGAACGATGATTCCTTTGAGCGACATTTTACAGGCTGTCCAGTTGCACTTGCCTAACTGATGAGTCGTAATCGACGCGAGTTCGGGATTGTTTACAAACTAGTAAAAATGAAATGGGCTCGCAGCTCGACGACAATGACTAGTACAAAATAAGGATGGGCTACACTGAACACACGACCTCAAAAATGAAAGCAGCGATCAGTAGGCGAAGGCGGTGTTTAGTATTAAACGGCTGGCGATCCAAATCACACGGTTGTTGCCAGTAGGCTTCACGCCTGCGGGTTTTAGCAGTCAAATCTTGTCCAATTGTCACCGTGTTCTACAGTGGGCAAATCCATTCCATTTCAGCTCTTGACGACACTTTCTACCAGCATACGCAGATAACATTACTGTGAACACTAAACATTCTACATTGTTGCTCTTACAAAACCGTCAAAGTAGTAACACACGTACTGTTTACATTCTATCACCACCAAATGCATCATTACGCTGTCAACATTTATTAGCGGTATGTAATACAAGGAAGTTCGTAACCACTAACCATCTCTTTATGTGAACACAGAACCCCTACCGTCACTGTCTTCTGCGCTTAGGTATTACAATAAGTGGCAAAATGATAGGGTCATTTTGTGTGAATGAGGTTTCCATCAGAGTTAAAAGCCTGGCTATCTATGACCACCATCTCTGTCCCATATCATTTAATCCCTCGCTTGTTCAGTCTGCGCGCAGTTCACCTGACGCTTCCTCAAGTTTGCCGTCTGGGAGTTACACCGTTCGCTAAATCGAGGACGTATGTATCATGAAGCGGCGGAATTTTCCGTTGCTCTTCTCTCGATATGGCTGTCTCGAGTCACTGTACAGTGGGTGATAAAGTTCCGTCAAAAATGTCACTGGACTCACCCTCTTCAGTTGGATCTTTGGTACAAGTGCCTACCTGCACGTACTCAGTTCTAACTTAGCTCAATCTCTATTCCTGAACTGAGCACGAAAGTAAATCACTTCTTATTTAGCACTAAGTCAGGATTGTTCGCTTTGCTTCTCATTATTCTACCCGACGCAAGGTCATTGAAGCACCTACTTATCAACTGTTGGAGGTGCGGATGCTCAGCGTGGAAAACTCAGCTCTTGGGGTGCAAATAGCGTATTACTGCCTTGGCTTGAAGGTTAACGGTCGAAACTATGGTTCCGGATCATTCGTAATGGATATCAGTTATCACTGAGCCTTCCTTCTTTACCGAATGCTATTCTCATCACCATCATTTTACGCGTTCAGCCATACCCTCTGGTAATACAGCCTGGATTGTCGTTGATTCCGATGAAGTAGCAGAGTAACAAATACGTACAGATGCACATGACAGAAAAGAGAAAGAAGAAAAACAATCGAGCTTCAGGAAGAAGAAAGAGCCGACGAACTTGCGGTCAATCATTGACTACGACACACCGTCACGTCAGAGTTTCCAGCCAGCGATATGGATAGATCAGAACTCCCTAATTTGATAGACGGCACCTACCAGTGGGGTGAGTGAGGTTTTTATGGCCCGTGGCCATGTCATCGCCTGACTGTATTGCAATTTCATCCAATAATCAGCAGCCATATCAAAAGATGCACAGTACCTCAGATGCGATACTTCTGGGCAGTGTGCAAACAAGATTTGGTGCAGCAGGTCGCACCCAAGATGGCTAAATTCGATGCCAACATATGAGGACGAATACGCTGCTCTTTTCAATTCATGTTAATTATATGAAGGGTTTTTCCACTCAACTATATGCGGCACTGAGGATTCAGAGTTGTGAGGGTCTTTCAGGTCCGTGAGAAAATTCATCTAGGCGAGAGATCACGAGAAACGAATGTATGTTTGCGAAATGAGCAGCGAGTCAACAAAAAGAGCAGTCTGCCTTTCGCGTCAAGTATGCAACGCTAACTGCCTACATTCACCTCTTATCCAATCCCACAACGAATACTGTCTTGAGAATTGAGAAATACAAAAATAAGTGTTATTTTCTTTTCTGAAAGAAAATCGATCAAGCGTTCAAACATCTTGGATCCAGCCCTGGCCTAACAATGTCAACTTAACGGTACCCATGAAGCCGCATTCTCATTAAAAAAGCTTAACTAAATTAGGGATAACATTTTCTAGAAATTCGTTTTTACTATGGACATAAAATCACGTGGAGCTCGTGCTCACAATTAAACAGCATCCGCACGTCTGCGAGCTGTACCTGTGTCAAACAAGTGGTTGGGAAAAAGACAGACGGTATCAAGAGCCGAGCAATCGTTGACCCATATTGCCTAATAAATGAAGATGTTGGCGGCTATAAAAAGTCGCATGATCAGGCAAATACACACGACTAACGGTTGTGAGGGCGCTTAGCAGAAGGCATCGCTAATCCCATGATAAAGCGCTCCTTTGGATAGGAACTTTCTTGGACGCGGCAATAGGCACCAGCCAATAGGTCTCGTGAAAGCGCACAACATACAACCAACGCACTGTTTCGCATCATTTCGAAATTTGCGAACAATATTCAACAAAGATCCTATCGGACGCAACCCACTTCATGTAGTCAGATCTTCCCAAGGGTGGTTCCAAATCCTCCAGTAGACCCTCGTACAAACATCTATTTGTATTTAACAGATCTCATTCTGTTCTTCCCTATTTAACTCACTTTCTACATAAACCGAACCTTCCTTCCCATTCTTGAACTAACTTCAGAACTGAATCAACATATATTCTTCACAACCAATCATGGTTGCAGCTGTTTTCCTTGGCTTGACCTTGAGTTCCCTAGTTGTACTAATAATTTTGTGACATTTGTTTATATGTCCTGCACTTATTGAAGACGTGTGTGTCAAAAGGCTGAAAATTCATTTCTTGAGGTGCATAAAGTATTTCACTGTCAGTGAGTTTGACTTGACCTAGAAACGACAGAGACCAACAGTGCGTATGTGAAGTTATTAAGGATGACAAATTTTTGTACATTGTGTTGGCAAGATTGAAGAGACAAGTTAACGGTCAACGAACAACTTTCTCAACATCTCAACGCTTGAACACGACTCGTCTAGTATTTATTGCCGAATGTACCACGAAGAACAAACATGAACAAGTTGATAGTGTTGAGTTCGAATTACTGTAGACTTCTGTACTTGAGAAATGTAAACACGCTTTAGGAGAAGTGTAAAGTCCACGAACCTTTGATAAATGGTCCGGTTAATCTGACTGGTGAAAAGCCGGACTGTACTGCACTGTGTTCCCTTTCTGACTTCAGGCACGTAAATCGCACTTTGGGTTTGACTGTTTTAATAAGTGATTTTTGAGGGGATTTAGTCGATAACACCTTCAAACGCCAGAATATGAGTTATTACTTAAAGTTGACCGTCTTATCACTTAGAGCAATGAACAAACTTCAACTTCGAAAACGAGCACACGACGGCAGCACAGCAACAATTCCGACACCATCCCACGACGCTAGACACAACTACACGAAAAGAAGCCAACAACTTTACTGTCCACGTCGTTGTGATTAACAGCTCCGTTAGAAAACTTTATGAGAATTACTCTGCAACTTCAAGCACATTTTCATTATGAATAGAAAGGAAATCAACAATGTAATACCTATTTGGTGTCGGTTTATAAACCAAAGTATATTGTGTGGCGGGTATACGAACTGTCTTCCCTCTCAACCATAGTGAAACTTTCAGATTTTAAAACATTTAACGGTGTTGTTCGATCACGTGTGGACCGGATGGCCGTCCAAACCCAAGTTGGTAGGTCCGAGACAACCATGGTTGATAGTTGCCGAGAGTGATTCGAGCTCCTGACGGATCCGCAGAGCTATGTGAAGTCGCAGGTGACTAAGCTTTCAAGCTCCGTCGTTTTTAATAAATGTTTCCTACTCCAATCTCAGTAAAGTATTTAAAACGTATGTACATGTATATATATATATAAATAATAATAATAATATAATAATATATAAATAATAATAATATAAATAATACAAGTTCCCTAGTTGTGCTAGTAATGTTGTGACCTAGACACATCTGTTTAAATGTTTTGCGTTTACTGAATATGTGAATGTGTAAAAAAGCTGAAAATCCACCCTTTGCATAAAGCACTTTACTGACTTGACTTGGAACTACGCATGCGGCACCGTCGAGCCAGTACTGAGTACGAAAGTATAAAATAGAGGAGGTATTGTTTACTGGCCATCAATTTGAGTTCTGTCCGTTCGCTCAATCATTCCCCGTCGTATAAATCAACGTCCAAAGAGGCTTTTCTTGAAAATATGCCAGAGGGAAAAATCACTTACAACGGAGGAGCTTTCAATAGATTGATTCCCACTTGTTAACGAAAATAAGAGATGTGAGCGCTCATTAGAGCAATATCTTCTTGGACATGTCTCTCCTGTGTGCCCGCCGTGAATCATTATTCAGTGAATTATTCAACGAAATTAATCGATCTCGTAGCCAAAACGCCACACAAGCATAATTTATGACGCCAAAGGAATCAGCTGTAGCCGTGTGACTTGGGCCGAGGTGAATTGCACACAGAGGGAATTGTTTCAGTAGTAACTGAGCGATCATCTAGACAATAGCATGTTTTTAGCCGTGTGACAACGCAAATTTTGGTGTCTTCCTAGAACCCTATTGATGTGGACGTATACAGGTTGACAGTTCACATTAGCCACTAGATGTAAACTTCGACTTCTGACACAAACGTTGCCAGTAGGATCGTCATTTAGACCATCCACCTAAAACTACCAGAAAGTGGAAAAGTAACAACAATCAAATTTTCAGTAACACGCCAAATAAACCCTGAATTTGACTATGGCCCACACAACTCTGCGGAAATGGAATCTCACCCACCAAAGCACGAGACGCATGGACGTCTGAGTAGACTGCCCTGTCCAAACTTTCACAGACCGCCGGTAAACATGTAGCGCTACCACAGACATTTTATTCTGCAGATAGGTTATGGGGCTTTAGCTAACTCAGCGGTAACAGTAGCGCCGATTAATACGCTCACATGGTTGAGTTTAAACCCTTGTTACCTCGACTACCTCTGTCATCTGGGGTTGGAAAGCTGAACAGCATGGTCAGTCGGCATGCGACTGCCTTAGTATGTCACAAAATATCATCATAGACAGCAATACATCAGTAGTTCACACTAATTCTTAACTGCCACACAACCAGGAAGAAAAAGCAAACCCTATATANCTAACCTCCTCATTACTTACACGCTGGTGCCACCTGATACGAGCGATTGAACGCAGACATCGGTGATCAAATACTTGAAGACGGTTCACGTCTTCTACCCTGAGCGGCCGGGTTTCGCTGCCGTAAAGTAATACGGCCCTCACCGTTGTCCTATATGCACGACCTTTAAGCTTCAGAGAAATATCCCTCGGTCGCCAGA
Source organism: Paragonimus westermani (assembly GCA_008508345.1). NCBI lineage: Eukaryota > Metazoa > Platyhelminthes > Trematoda > Plagiorchiida > Troglotrematidae > Paragonimus > Paragonimus westermani. The sequence goes on along the minus strand of QNGE01002261.1, from coordinate 56,998 downwards.
GATGCCCCAGATTAGCGACTACCGTCCCAACCTTAGAGATGCGCGCTTCTATTTCATTCCCTACACCTCCGCCATCGCCGCTGATGCAGCTTCCCAGGTATACAAACCGGTCAACAACCTCCATGACTACATTATCTAACATCAAATCTACGTGGTCACAGCAATCCTGCAGAAGCACTTTGCATTTCGAGGCTGCAAAGCGCATTCCAAAATACTTAACAGAACGCGAAATAGTATCTAGCATTGCTTGTGCTGCTTGAAAGTTGTCAAACAGCAACACCTTGTCGTCAGCATAATCAAGATCAATCAGTCTTTCACCAGGTAGGAGGTCTACGCCAGCATCTTGTGAGTGCCGGAGACAATTCTCCATTATTTCATCTATGACGAAGTTGAACAGAAATGGTGAGAGCGGACAACCTTGACGTACGCCGCTCATGGTGCCGAAACTGTCGGACAGTTCACCATAAACCCTAATGTGAGCTGACGCAAAGTAGCAAACACTGTACCGTGCACGAGGAGGGAAGTGTAGTTGACTACACTATGTTGCGTGACACTACATCGATATCACATACATCTGGTCAGTTCCATCGATGTAACTGACAGGCCTCGTATTCCACTAAGGACAACACAAAATGGAATCACATGAAACACCTAACAAGCACATTCAAGCTGCAACCACAGAGCTAGGTTGAATTTTTGCCAATATGAGAAAAAGAGCTTCATTGGGCAGACAATAAACGAAACCTGTGAGTGCCTTCGTCAAAGCACTCCGGACTGCCACATAAACCAGAAACAGGAACAGAACTGCAAAAACTGTGTACGAAACACTCTGGATTTCTGGTGCTTCCAAGTTGTTTGTTCCATTGAGAAATCCACCCATGCACCGTTCATGTACCAGTCTCCGCACCCGATTTGTGAAAGAGGAAGGAACGGGGAGAAATGCGCGGACTTTATTGAACAGTACAGCGCAGTTATTGGGGCCACTCCCCATTCGACTGTCCCTATCACCTTTTCCAGTGTGATAACACCGCCACACATTTTCTCGTTTCGGATTGGTCAAATGGCTTCGCTTGTTTGTTGTTTCTAGCATTCCGATTGGTTCATATGACTACGACTAATCGGACTCTAGTTCACGTTAATCAATTTTGACTTTCATCAACAGCTACAATGTCATAGTGCAATAGAATATGTTCAACGACATCAGCCTGTATGCAACCGGAGTAGGTTGTAGTATGCCTGTTTGGCAACCGAATGCGGGGAGAGGGGTGAAAGTGTTTCTTAACGTTAGAAACCTGACTGACAGTGAATAACAGCAGTTTACTTTGTAGAACAGATAAGCGTTCGTGTTTGAGACTGGTGCCACATCTAGACTGTTTTACATGAGCTTAAACATCGTGGACCTAAACAAAAACAAGACACTGTACAATGAACTATGGTTGAAGTTGGTTGCAACGGTTACGCAGCCACCAATCGATGAAGGATCAAGAAACGTAGTAAATGACTATCACCTCTACGGACGAAACAGTAGGAAAGTTGGAAGATAGCGTTACATACCAATGGTATTTGCGGACGTGCAACAGGATGAACTGAGATACCGTCATGCTGCTTAGGCCAATATAATGAACGAATGACTATTTTAGTGCGTGAACTTCTGATTACCAGAACAGCTTTCTAACCACTAATCACCAGGGCTTCCATTCATTACTAGCACCCCTATTCTACGATCGAAAAGACATATTTTTTCGTGTCGCCATGATGCAAACTATTGCTGAACCAATGCGACTGTGAACACATCACCCACACGTACAGGATGTCATCATTGGGAAGCATCAAGCATGTGTCCCAGAAACCATACAGCCAGCATTAGGTTGCAGTGGATTTCACCAGATGAAACAAGGAGGCCAATACCCCCAACAAACATGACGAAATCTGTGTAGGTTACTCAACACAAGAAACGGCCGAATACGTTCTAGGCGAAGCCCTTACAAGGGATGTAAATCGGGTTTTTGCATGCCATTCGGCGATCAGCGCGTCAAAGGACCGAGTACGGTACAACAAGAATGTTGTGCTGTCGGACTTACTTCATTCCTAAACAAGTGTTTGGTGTACGGTGATGAAAGATTTATCGCTTCAACAGAAGGAAACATAAAAACAGTTTGTACATTGTAAATATGTTTCATTCCGAGAAAGAACACTGCGTACATGACCACAAAGGAAAGACAGCCACCACTTTAAGACGTGATAATACGTGACTGTGAGAGACCATGGAGTGGAATACAGTTGCAGAGATTTTCAGTGATGAACCACCCGGTCAGTGTAACCCAAGCAACGTCAGGTATAAAGGCAGACAATCAGGGTTTTACTCACGCGGAACTGTTGTCCGTCTTCCACTCAAAAAATAGTCTTACCAGACAGGAAACTGTTCTGCCTCAGATGCTTACTCTGAAGAACTTCGCAGAACCACACACGAAACACTTTTTGAAAGATAAAATGGGTCCCATTCCAGGAAGAAAAAATGACAATCTTGTTAGATCACACCCAACACAAACGCACACAAAGCCGTTCGTGACAGAGTTTTGAACATTACTGATCTACGACCAACGCAAAAACCTAGCCTAACATTTGTTTAACTGATCTAGAAAATGCACATGACTACACATAACTTGTTTCTCGAACGCGGCGAACAACACACTGGTCACGACGGATTTTGTCTTGGCTTTTATGAGGGTATTTGCCCACAGATATGAGCTCGTGGAGCCCACTTTAAACAAGCAACCGTCAAAGGATAGCCGGGGCGTGTGAACAATGCTTTCGATGATAACCTTTTACAATCACGAATGAAGCGTTCACAAGTGTCTTAGTTTAGATGCAGCGTAAATTATTGCACTTGGCACTACAAGATTTTCGTTTTTCTCGGTGTGAACGCAAACGTGGTTCAAGCAGAGCGTTCAATCAATTTGATCCAACTGTAGGCGGTCCCAGTAAACATTACCCAGCGAGGTGGACGCACACCTGACATGCGGCGTAAATGACTCAACCACCATACGATATGCCACTTGATTATCTGACCAATTAATCACGTGTCCTGAGCGTTCCGAAAGGGCTAAGATAAACGGCCGCGTTGCTTACATAATCATCCTACTTGATGTGGGCTGGCTGGCGGAGACAATAACGGTTAAACGAGACAAGTCTGTTGATATCTTCGTCGCGTTTACGCACTCTGCCTGATTACTGCTTTCGGATCGTCATACAAAAGATGCATGATGTGGCGAGTGATGGGTTGCCACTTACCAATCGTGTCTGAACCATCGGTAATATGACTTCTTACCTGTTTGTCTCCTCAGTCCATATGACACGATTGAACGCAAACGAACCAGTACTCTAGCCAACATCGGCATGGTGAATGCAATGGTCCAACCAACACAACAAAACACAACTTACCTTAGAGCGCGCGTATTGGGCTGGTTGAGGTCTCCTAATCCAGCGACCAGGTAGTCAACATCGTCCAACAGATGTTGCGTCTCTCCACGTTCCTGACAAACATGAGCCTCACTGACTTTTTGGACGACGGTGTATAACTGTCGGATGAGAGTATGCGAGATGAAGAACTTTTAAAATTAAACATATATATATAATCATATATTCCTCTTTCAAAAGTGGATACATTGTACACGAGCGCGCGGATTACGTTGACATGCGCACACAGGTATTCACTCCCACATACAACAACCCAACGTGTAAGCTCAGAATAAAACCCTTCACACATTTCGAGAGGTTAATAGTCGTAAGAGCTAGACAATATGGACGCGTGGAACAGATATACTGAGCCGTCACCTGTCACCGCCGACAACAATACATCAGAGTGGTACTGATGCTCAAATACCTTGTGAACGGAAATAAAATTTCAATTCTACGAAGGATTGCACTTAATTAACGAGAATCTTTGCTTGAAATCTAAACAGTCAACAAAATACAAACAAACTACGGAGTTGCAAGTAGAAGTGAGGCAGTACCTACAAAAAACTTCTTTGTGGGATTTACTGTTCTGATTCATTGACTGCCCTCATCATGTAGACACCTATGAATCAAACGAAAGCAACGTTCATGCCGCTGAAACGTATTAGGCGTCATCTCCTCCACAGTCTCCAGCCAGAGATCAGGTGGGTCACAAAATATCTATTTTAGCGAACAAAAGCGGTGCACACTTTCATCTTCCTGAGTCCAGTCATCAGGTGTCGGCTGAGCACCTTACACCAGTAAGCTGTGGAACCGACTGGTAGTCCTCGAGACGGTGACCGACTTCCCGACATTCTCAACATAAGGGCAAACCGCTTTAATCTATGTATCCTTAATTACCGATAGATGGAACACTCCACTTCCACTCACCGGTTTTTGTGCACGCTGAACTCGGTTTTCGGTGATCGAGGTCGGTTTGTTAGTTTTTGGCTTGTCTAGTTGCCTCCGATTGGTTGGACAAAACCACGGTTTGACATCATCGAGTTCTTCTTCTTCCTCCTCTTCTTCCTCTTCATTGGTGTCACGTTCATCGCACTCATCTCGGGCAAACTCCGATGGAGACGGTTGTACCGGGGAGATAGCTGATGTTGGACTGGTGGATGCCGGCTTCACTGCTTGTGTGACATGCTGTGCTCCGATCAACGAGGTGAGTCGGGGCAGTTTTGTCCGGCTCATTGCAGTGGGAATTTTGGTTTTGTCCTCCTCCCCATCGCTGTCAGGAAACTCGAAGTCTGGAGGGCAAACGAGCGACTTAGTCTGATCAGGACAACTGTCAGAAGGATCAGGAGTTGTGTGATCCGAGTTGCCAGTGGTGGACGTTGTAACAGGACAGTTATGGTTCAGCGTTAAACGAGTCATATTGATTTTCGGCTGGGATATCAAAACGAAACAGATGAACAGTAAAATTCGGTAGCATGTCGAACTTCGACAGATGAAGACTCAAATTAACAGTTTGTGGCAGAAAAAACGGTAGTACCTAGTCAATGCAGCAGAGAGTAGTCTGCTGAAAATGCCCAATTCAACAACAAACGTGGCCAAATTGAGAGCACCCCTCAAATTTGAATCGGTAATAATCCGAATTGTCAAGTTGTGCGGCTAGTACTCGGATGTTCCAATGTGAAGTTAATTCGGCTCAAAACAGGTGTATGAAATCAACAACTGCACCAGTCCTATTTCCCAACGCACCTAACCAGCGCAAAGTTGTCAGCCAGACCGTATGCGGTGGTATGATAAGACTCGTGGTCGCCAAATGTCACCGAGTTTCATCGTGGCAACTCACTGAACCAAATTAAGTGTCACGAGACGGTGATAATTCGTGTCGGCAGACAGAGAAAGCAATTGGCGCTATACAGCAGGTTCAATGAGAGATCAGTGCGGGCGACAAAAAAGAGTATGTATACTGGTGTAAGATTGAAGTTAACAAACGCTCACTTGTTTTGTTGGAGAGCTATCCTCTGGATCAGCTTCTTGTTGCCAGGGTCGTGGATTGTAAGCAGCCTGCCAGAAAGAAACGTGGAAAAAGGCTAGCTGGGAGACTCTCGAGCTCAGATGAGCGGGTGGAAAAATCACGTAACGAACAATGCAAAATGCAGATAAGGCACAAAAACGAAAGTTAAACAAAAAAGCATTTCTCTGACGTTCAAACGGGCACGCTGAAAATACGAAGTCAAAGCCGAGTTACAACCACGCAAAAATCCGTGTTCGGAGGCAATACGGAAGACAAGTGTTAGAGCATTAGACAAAGATTGTGAATCGACTATGGTTGCCCATACAATTCTTCGACACAAAAGTGAGGAATTATAACGAATTCAACCGCCGAGAACAGATTATTAATGTCAAAGGTTAATATGGGGCAGTATTAATATGACAATGGACCCATTTTTTGCGAGCCGTACTTCACCAATCACATGGGTTGCCTTTAACTGGTCAAATCAAGCAACCGAAGAAATAACGCCCGGTTGTAGCAGATTTTGTAGGAAGGGCTGTCAGTATCGAGTGAGTGTAATTCAGCTGTAGCGTTAAGCGGGTGGAAATCCATAAAAAGATTGCTCAGTACCACGAGTAACTTGTGGCTGGTAGCATTACCGAGTAGAAGAATCACCTGATGATATTGTCTTGTGCAACTCCATACTGGGGATGTCGCTTAAGCCAAGGCGAGGGAAGATACAATGACTCAGTTAAAAAACGGTGACTATTATTGCGATCCAGAAGCCGTTATGGGTGTTGTATCAATGTGATATCGGAGAAATTCGGAGAGATCGACCGACAGAGTGATCCGTATTTACCTGAGGTGGATATCGAAGTAACGGCTCAAGGTTTGTCATTTGTTGATAACTCTACCGAAAGCCCAGCGAACAGTTATTGAAAATGTTACTTAGATCTTTTGTGCCCACTGATGTAACTTTTTTGTTCAAGTGTTGATTATTGCGCATCCACTTAGTAACCACTTCTGCGTGCCACCAGTGAAAGCTGACTAAAGCTAATAACATTTCGAAGTGTTATGGTCAGGTTGTGCACCACATCGATTTGCTCAACACGATAGTCGGACCCCTGCATTTTGTGGAGTAAACGATTTGTACCCACACCCAGTGAGTATCAAATAAGGCTTGCCCAATCAATGAACAATGATAATGTGAACACAAATCAACCGTCAGAAGGCATGATCAATATGGTAGATGTGTATGTACGTCGACTGCTCCATGATATCACGTGGCCTATGGTTGCGACTGTATGGAGCGAAGGATTCGCTCCCGAATGTGGTACTGCTATGGATCAAACGGTTAGTCAGCCGTTAACCTTACATAACTGTTTGTTCACCTTAACTGTCACACCTATCCGCCGTCCACACAATATGGAATCAAACTTATGATTGACTGCCATGGGGTCAGGAAAGTTTAGAGATGAAAAAAGGGGAATGGATTTATAAAAAGGGGGAACAAATCCATAAACCCCCGCATTCAAACATACACAATCAGCATCAGAGTACTTCGCAGACAAACAAGCGCGTTGTGAGAGCAAGGTGGTACTGCTAAACAGCTTCCTTATGACTTTCTCATTACTCGTTCGACTGATTTGTATCATCCCACTTCATCGATCGTCGTTACAGTAAAAAAAGTCCGCCAAACAATGACATTCGGGTTACTGAATTTGATTAGCAACATTACACTCAAATGTCCCAATCACACAGTGAGTCACTAGAGACCCACTTCGGTGGGGGAGAAGGAATGGGACTAAGTTAAACTTGAACATTCAACCTGGGCACGCCTACACCTCGCAAACAACTCAGTTGTAGACGAAATCATGACGACCTCAACTTTAACTGACCTTATCATTGATTATTTTCATTCTGTAGACAACTTAGTCAAACAGCTATAAGTCAGATAATTAAACCCGATTAGTCGCTATCTTCCTATCTCCAAGAGATTGAGGTAACTTACAGTAGTTGCCCTTGTTTTCTTATGGAAAACCATCGTTCGTTTATATAAAAAAATAAGACGGGGGAGGGCGCAAAGCGGATGTGAAGTTTTCGACTCGTGTACAGGCAAACGTTGGCTCCCGGTAAACGGCCCTATTACGGTGACATTTGAAACAACACAGAGTGCGCCATACGGATGGCGAAGAGCTTTTGAAACTCTGCCAATTAGCTGCAACATATGGCTGTTGTTCGTCACCCTTTGCAAAAGTTTTCACCCCTGCTATCCTGTCTATGGATTTTTAACGTTCTGTCAGGAAACGCGATAAATGGGGCTGGTTTCACTTAACGTAGCTGTATCCAGATACGTATGCACATGAATAGGCTCTGGTACAAGTGGTGTCTATCATGTTATACTTATAACGTTGACTTGTGTACATTCACCGCTCGATTTTCCCACAAACAGTGTATTTGTTTCCGAACCTCTAAAGCCATCCGGGTTACATCCTAAATCTTTCTATCCGCAAATCTGCAATGTACCACAGTCTTTCCTCGTAAGATTTGGCCAGAGGCAAAGATATCTGCAAATCGAGCAGTGAACCCATTGACAAACGTTGGTTCTGATGACAAAGTTAACAGTGGAAGCTTGCAGACGTGTTCAAGGAGTGCAACCATTCTTTACCTCAGCATCCAGAATGTTCAGTTTACTGTGAATCACGTCATAAATCCGCTTTATAGTTGTGTTATACTTGGGTGAATTGACGCTTGACCACGTCGTCACTATAATCTTCGGCAGCGCCGCTTTGGCAGAAGACGCCAATTCCGCTCCTTCTTTTTGACCGGTTATTTTAGTAGTAGGTTGAGTGAGCACCGTTGTGTGAATGAATGGTCAATCAATCTAATCAACTGATTGGGCGTTGCTTAGCCAACCACATGCACATCGTGAATGAACAGGTTAACCGACTGCACATGTTGTAACGTGTGCGGTCTGGTAGTCGATTTCTTCATAATGTGCACGAGCGACAGTGGTGCGGAGAAGAATTATCTGCTTTACAAGTGTGTAGGAGGTGGGGGAAGATTCACTCTTGATAGGCCACCAGGTACAAAGAGTCCCTATCTAAACCAAATGAAGCTATTAGAGGAGTCGTTTGGTTGATGTTCAGTAAGAGCGACAGTCACAGTGAGGTGCTGCTCTTACCGACACTTGGCAAAATGGCTTTTAATGAACTGTAAATCACGAAACTCAAAGTGACTTCATTACTGAGGTTTTAACATATCGCTCAGTTGGAACTTCCTCCCAGTGACCTGCGTATTTTGACTACCAGGGTCCTAAATGCGTACATACACGTTCAGCATTGAACAAAGTGCGGTGCGGCAGACGCTTCACCGACATACATAATCATACATCGCCTAACCAGTATAAGCTGTATACTTTTGGTACCTCAGTCAGATGTCGCATGGCTGGAGACCGTACACTGCTCACACAATGGAGCAGCTTGAAACGCACCAACTGACAGAGACAACTTCTACCGAATAGCGAGAAATCATATACATCTTCTGTGTGCATGAGTCAGGTCACCGATCTATGAAGCAACACCGAACAGCAGCGCATTGCAAACCCTCCTCTTACTCGACAACCGAGAGTCTTACACTGCCACAGATGATGTGATAAAACACCACGATGAAATGACAGTACTCACTCGGATAAGCAGACGGTGCAATCAGTAACCGTGAATAGCCTATCGCAACAAGCCGCCAAAGAGTCACTTGCCCGTTTTCCGAACCCGGCAGATATTCAGATGGCTACTGAACAACTCCGAAACGGAGAGACTGCAAGTAAAGGTGGTCCGCGAGACAGACGCATGAAGCAAGGCGGTCCAGTTTTTGAACGTGCTCTACTCTAGTTGGTTCGCCTCTGTGAACATGGAACAGTTCCGCAAGAGTTTAAGGATGTTCTCTTTACACTTTTTTAAAAGCAGAAGCAAGCGAACCGCAGATTTGTCGTGACATCAATCGCCTGAGGTGTGGTAAGAAGATCCTGACAAGAACATCGATCAGTCGGTTGAAGACACAAGGCCTTAAGGAGTAGTGCAAAATTCGGGCCAGTCACATTACTACTGAACATGATTTGCCGCTCGCCAGGTCCAGGAAGAGCTATGAACACAACCAGTCACTGTAGACACGACTTTTGGATGCCAAGCAGGTGTTTCATGCCGTAGGTCGTGCGATATTGTGAACAGTGCTGGGTAAGATTAACTGTCCAAATAAGTTTACCAATTCTGTTAAAGTGTTCCACATGGATACGAAGACGAAGATGCAGTCGGGTAGATCGACCTCTTGTATTTTTTACCATTGTCACTGGCGTAGCGTTGTTTTCTAGGCTAAACACAAGTTAGTTTACAGTTGAGTGCAAAACTAACAATAACCCTTTAGAACTCGGAAGATGAACTGGAAAACTAAGGGCCATGAAACATCGGCACTTAGCAAAAACATCCTGTGTGCAATTTTAAGATGGACGTCCTGCAGAGATGGTCGCGTGGTGAACATTTGACGTTCCAGTGCTTTAAGCTGTTCACACACTATTGTTTATAGATGATAGAGGGTTAATTAGTAGCAGTGAAGAGCTGTAACGAGTGGCCGCTGCTTACGCTACCAAATGTAGAACACTTCTTTTGTTTAGTTTCCTTTGGACGGAGGTACCGGCCCTATATCTGTGATTCTAACAAATGGGGATATATCAAATTGAATATCACTCAGATTTGATCGCAGCTTTCGCATTCAGGTAGGCATTCTAGCCAGCATCTTTCAGAAAGAAGCAATAAACTTGAGTTTCGCTCTATGTGAGACCTCGTTAGAACTCTGGCCACGCTTTCATAGGGCAACCGTGTTGATCACTGCACCATGTACCTCACACCAGGTACGACAGAATTATCATATCTAGACGCTCAACCATTTTCGCCCGTGAGTAATGATCAGGTTGCCCGATCCTCTCGATAGGGGATAGTTACTGTCTGTTGAATGTGATCGATAACTCCGCGATTAGGACTTCTTAAATGGGTCGAAGTCTCTGATCATTGCTCACAGGCGAAAGTGGTTGAGGGTCTAGATATGATAATTCCGTCGTGCCTGGTGTGGGGTCAACAGCGCATTAGTCAACGTGGTTGCCTCATGAGAGCTTGACTGGAGTTCTAACTCCAGCCGTGGCAAGGATATGCACTATTGAAGAGCTATAACAAGAGCGAAACTCCGGGTTAGTGCTTCTTTTCGAAAGAGGCTAGCTGGAAAGTCTATCTAAATGCGAAAGCTGCGATCAAGTCTGAGTCATGTTCAACCATAAAGTAACCAAATTCTCCACCACTCACCAGTAATCTAAGTGGGGATAGTGCGGATAGCCGCAGACTACTGATGGCTGAGCAGCAGTACGTCGAAGGGTTTGTACGTGGATCGTGCACTGCAAACTGGTGCGATCAAAGCTGACACTGATTTCAGAAGCCATGACAGATGTGTCTGGAAGTTGAGAACAAACTAGACAATGGAGCTGTTTATGCCCTTATAAGGCACTGAAAGCTGGATATGTGGTATCTGAGTTGGTTTTGTCTGCAATGTTTAGAGTGTATCATAGGTATTCGGTGGTCGAACATGGCTTCGAACATTGAGGTGAACTCATGTTGGTGCTCGCTGGCTAGGATACTTCCGTCGGTTGACCGAGGAACCAATTCTAAGGCAGGTGTTGTACGAACAGCTGAAAGTAAGCGAGCAAAATCCTCGTGGCCAGAAGGTACGATATCAGGGATGCTGTCCAAGGGAGGTTTTTGAATGTAAACCATGTAAACACAGTAAGGGCATGGCCTAGGTTAACGACAAAAGAATCAGAAGGGGTGGAATCTATTTGTTGACAACCCTGTGTTAGGACGCAAACAAGGTTCCTACATCTTACAAACAAACAAGTGAGAATAAAACGATGTCTGCAAGATGATTGGAGCTTTCACTGCTCTGTATAGTTAGCTGCGACTATGTTATAGACAACTCAGTCAACTAAAAACAGCATTCTCACCACTGAGCCCGATTAAGCATCCACAATTCTAATGTCCCTAGCAAGGAGCACAGACAGGAAAAAGGTCAACCACTCCTAATCTAGTAGTGGTTTCTCAGTCTTCCATTTTCTAAATCTTCGGTCGACTATCTTGCACTTTGCGCCATTGAGCTGCCGATTAGGTAACAATGTTAGCTGATGGGCTGGCCTTCTTGACGCATGGTCTAGTCGTCAAAAATCTACGTACTGTCACGGATAGGGCGAGTGAACTTGATCGGCGCCCGCAACCGAGAAGCCTAACACTAATCTTATGCTTGTTCACCAGTAGATGTCACCAACAACGTAAGATCGAAAGTTTACTTCTTATTTTACACTGTCCCTCTTTTAATATCCTTTGTAAAGGCTGCCGTAAACGGTGTCTCGATTAACAGCTGATCAGACACACCACTGTTTAGGTGTACATTTGTGTACAGTCAATGGTGAGACCTACAAGAACGCGCCAAATCCACATCAGTAACCAGCATTAAACGAGGGGAAATAATAGGTTTAATGGCTAGATAACAATGTCATATACATAATCTGTGGGCATAAAACAAATCCCTGAAATAGGCTAACAGCAAAGACCAATCAAAGATATTCTGTACTGCTCTCAGAGGGAGAATGACTTTTGTCAGCGTACCCACAAGCAAGCATGTTACACAAAAAATTTCACGTCTTTGAAAACGGATGGAATTGTCCGAGACACTGCCGAGTTAAAAGTATGAATGTCGTTTTGAGTAGTTTGGGAGCTGTTTACAAACTGTGGATAGCCTGCTAGGTTGTTAAGTCTAAACATCACGAATTTTGCATTCAAGCGACATATGTGGATTTGATGCCCCCATGCAGTTCAAACCTAGACAGAAATATTCGACGTGGTCGGAATTAGAATTTCAGATAGTACCGTTATTAATAAGAGAAGTCACTACGAGGCTACTACAAGCGATACCTGATTTAAGGAGTGCAGCTACTGTTGCCACAGACCCGGTTAACTGCTGCTCCAAATGCACATTCTGCCGAACAGATCAAGGCTTCAAGCGATGGACGAATTACTCCTCAATTGCAATCACACTCAGCTTCGGTCTGGCAAGCTGGAACTGTACACGGAAATTCCTGAGAACAGCCGGTGATTCTGAAATAATTGTACACTGCGTCAGCCGATAACGCTTGATGATTGACAACGGTATGTTTAAACGTTTATCGTGACTAGGCAATGCGAACACTAACTTGTTGAAACATAACGAGGTCCCAGGTCTAGACATCCGTCCTCTTCTTTTCGACGGTAGTAGCAAGAGGTTGATTAAAGAACTGACAACACCCTTTCGGGTGGTTTGCGTGAATGGGGTGTATCAACGGTTATTCCAGTTTCAAAAAGTCCGTGTGACAGCCCGAAGCATTGATTTTATTCCAATTGCGGGTAAGCTACTCAACGGGGTTTATGTTGCGACGGCTTGTCGAACCTGTGAGAAATCATGTGGACTTCAATCAGGGTGCGTTTATCATATTATTTTGAGACTCGCTTTACGGCATTGCCGTTTGTAGACTGTTGACGATCGTGGTCTTTTTAGACCTAAAGCCTGCCTTTAATCAAGCTGTTCTAAGTTCTGTGGAAGTATATTTTTTTAAATACGGGTCTGAGGGAAATGTGAGACTTTTAATATCACTGCAGACTTGTTTTGTAAGCAGACTGAGAGTTTGTAGACCTATTCTGTGTCCGTCGATTTGAGTGGTTTCTCAAGACTGCCTGATTCCTAATCTCGTGTACTAATTTGCAATGGGAAATATGGACCCTTTCCATTCAATGTATTCCGAATGAACTAACACGCGTCCCGGTGCTAAGATGTCCCAACGAGTTTATCTGAGTTTTAAAGGTGAACAATAACGCATGGCTAATATGTACAAGAGTTGGTTGATAGAAACTGAAATTGGCTGGCTCGTACAGAGTGAGAAGACACAGATCCTTCGAAGGTAAATGAAGCTTGTTCGCCTGTACCCAGCTTCCAAGTTGAAGGGGACGGAAGACACCTGAAGGCGATGCAACAGGTGGAGAACACACCGTACAACTCAATCAAGCAAGTGAATATCACCGTCAGCCATCGGTGAGGCCGATCGACTAAATATTGTCGTTCATTTAGGGATAACCGAGATAACTCACATCACGTCATGGCTGTCTTTTGCTCAGAGTTCACCTGCTCGCAAGCGCAGAACGATTGGAAATTGGGCGGTGAGGCTATAAAGAACGTCCATCGAACAGAGCTAACAGTTAAACTCCCTGGGCTACAAAAATGATGTGATTTAAATGAGCATTAGGAAGAAACCTCAACCGCGAACTACATCGGAGCACCGCAGATAAGGCAGTAAATTTCGGCCAATTCAGAAAAACTCGGACAAACGTCGGTCGATGTTACGAACGTTAGAGAGACCATTTCCCCCCAAAATGGTATATTTTTCTACACTTATGCGAAAAGCGTTGTGATTTTGGATTTTTTCTTCGCGCCATAACGTTCGCAAACACAATTTCGGCACACGTTTCTCCTGTTCTTTGGTTAGCCCATTCCACCTTTAGTCTCAATTTAAGTGGGATCTTTAAACCACTGTCTGTACATACGCCCAGGCTGGTCTGCTATGTTACCATTAACTTGGGTTTAAATATACTATCAACTGAACGGTCAACATCTGTTTTCCTTGGGTTGTAGGCATCATGTACGTATTCGCAATTCGTAACACTGTATATTCATGCGTTACCATTTTCCCGCTTTCAGTGATCATGCGGTTCATAACGCAATACGAGCAAGATTGCTATGAACTGAGACGCAAACTTAAGAATTTGCGTAGGGACTGTGAGCCAGTCAAGGAAATGGAAACAGCATTTTATAATCAGGGAACAGTCGGATGCTGTTTTCTACTATTCGTGGCTGTACTGGTAGTCGGCAAGCTGTTGGTGGAACTGTACGTGATAAGGATGGCTGACGGACTCAGTTTGTTCCTGCGATTTGAGAGGTAGGCTAAGCAATTTGAGAAACTTTCAAACTGGTCTGAGAAAACAGATTGAGCTGTGGTTGACGGAGATTTTGTGGTTAGTTATGACGTTTGTGACGATCCTGTCAGGAACCGAGGTGGCTCAGAAGCATAAGTTATAGAAACGTAATAAATCTTTAGGTCCGCACCTTCTTTCACATGCTCTCTCCCAAGACAATGATGAGAGACCGTTTTCTGAATTGGTCACACTCTCACGTTTCGCATGGGAAACCGAGGAGTTGTCTCATGTTTGCAGTCTATCAAACCATTCCAATGTTCAAAGAGGGTTCCACCACAGAGGTGGTACTCTTGTCCTGCCCGAATCCAATATGCTAGCGGGTGGATCGACATCCTTATCTTGCGACAGACACGAGCACCAGCGCTTCTTTTCTCAGCCAACAGTAGTTGCTAGTTTCGACCCAAAGGCTGCTTCGGCTATCGAAACTGCTCTCCGGGGCTGTCTCAAGCACAGAAGAGACCCAGCGAAGTTTGTCAATTTCTTGAAGTCGTTGTGTGCCCGTTCTGCGTACAGAGTGCAGATTTGTGAGCAAGTACTTTTAGCGTTTTCCACTTCAAGTGACGTTCGACAGTGGTGCCCGATCTTCGCATTCTTTTTGGGGTGTGATCAACGATATTCTGATGGATCTCAAAGTGGAAATGCCGCCAGATGGTGAGCCGAGTGATACTGAGCATGGGGGCTGCCCTACTTATTTCCTCTATGGAGAACACGCAGACCATGCTAAACTGGTTGAACGATATGGCTGGTCTGTATGGTACACAATTTGAACACTTAAGGTTAGAGCGTCACAAGATTGGGTTGACACTGACCTTACTCTTGTTGTTGCAGGTGGGCCGCTCGAGACTGTCGATCACGTCATGCAAGTGTGTAGTGTAATATTTTAATATTGCTTGCAACGTGTCAACGAAGACTGTAAAAGCGGATTCGCCAACCTTCGTCATTTCCGGTGTTTCAGAGGCAACTTGTCTGTTAAAGACAGGGTTTACAACACATGTGTGTTCACTTTTGTTCTATGAATCACGGACCTGGCCCGTTCGTACGGAAGACGTATCTAGACCCTCAGCATTTGATCACCGTTGTCCCTACCAATTTGCCTGTATCAAATGGGCTAACTGGGTATGAGCAACACGACAGTCCGTCGGTTCGCGTTCGGGAAACGTTCGAATTCGCGACCAATAATCAAGATAATGAGACTGCAGTCTTTGATGTTTTCGCCGTGAACTCCGTATGCCGACGAATCGTCTACATTGTTCAGTGCGGCTGCTGATGATTGCAAGAAACTGCAAGGTAGCCAAGCAATGAGGTGGTCACAGATTATGAAAGCCTTAGCCACCCGTCTGAGTAGGGTTGGTAGGTGTCGTCTATCTGGTTGGAGAGGTCGTGATCATCTACACCACCGGTTGAAAACACTGATATGACACTTTTTCAAAGCCAGTAACGAGCCCGTAGCTGCACGATTTTCGGCCCTCAATTTTTCATTTTTCTTGAGACTCAGCTGTCTTTCTCTTCCCTTTCTTGTAATTGTTCCGTTTACTATACATTTATGCTGATTTGTTAACTCGCCTCTTCGTGGACCACTGTCAGCGACAACTTCAGCCCGAGCTATTGTACTCACGAGTACGGCCTGAAGCTGAGAAAGAAGCGGATGCCAACACCGCCCCGTCTGTGCGCGAGGTGCGTCGGACGTACGTGGTGAACACAGTGTGTAAGTGTCCATAGAACATACAACTACACGAACAACACGACTTGCTGACATCCGAAAGGCCGAACAAACCAAGCAAGCCCCTCCTCAGTTGTTCAAACGGTAACCTCCAAATAACAACCTGAGGGCACCGTGACAGCTTAGGATAGGACTAAAACACTTCGAGTAATCGATCGACCGCGGTCCTCAAGTGTGGACAGATAGCATCCGAAGAGGGTGACACACTGCAAGTTCACTCTGGCTTAGATGATCTGAGGGACGCAGGCGAGGCGAACAGTCGCATGAGTGGCATAGGGCACTGCTGGCTACTGTACTAACGAAACAGTAGTGGTTACGACAGATCAGATGTAATTAACTGCATCCCAATACCATGAATGGTTCAAATAATTGCAGATACTGGAAGTGGTTGACTGAATCTGAGTGTAAGATGATGGATTACAGTGAGCCAGCCAAACAATCCACAATCGACACTAACTACCGGATGTATACAAATCACAGTTTCGAAATTATTTTTTAAGGTATCTCTGGAGGGACCGAACTAACTACTAGATGTGATTAGCTTCGGTTTTTCCTGTATTTTTCGCCTTGTTGAGGTGCCATTGAGGTCTCCGTGCACCAAGTCCGTGTAAATGTCGTTATTGTCCTAACTGACATTGAACTCTATCCTAAGAATGCACCATTCTTCGATCGTTCTCCCGTGGAAACCTATGAACCTAAACCAATATCACAGTCAACCCAGTGTGTTCTGATGTTTAAACCGAATAAACAAACTCGTTGTTTGCGTGTCCGTACAGATCGCTCACGTGATCGATTATGAATTGCAGTTATTAACGTTTCGTCTTATACGTGACCTGCATTTATTTACACTACCCTTCGCCAAATATGGACTAACACCGGCATTTTTAATCGAGAAACAAGACAGCCCATTTAGTAGCACATTCACACATACGACGTTGCTCGTCTTTTTGTCCAGTTGTACATGTGCTTTAAGCATTTCGTGACCATCAAGCTCAAAAACAACGGAGAAAAGCGTGATATCTTGGCACACGTTATTAGGTTTTGAGACACTTCGAAAGAATCGAACTAATCGCCAGTCATATTCTTCCACAAGGTTGTACGTCATACTATTAACTGTGTAGGGTGTTCTTAGGCGATGGGGCGCGAATCTAGGAATATACAACAAAACTATTTGTAGTTACAGCACCGCTGCCTTTCGCCTACGGAAAGACGGGGCTGGAAAGGGTATCCTCAAACAAAGCATTTTGGTCGCCCAAAGGTTGGCCGTGACCTCGGACGTGCTATTCTGTACCGCCGAAAAACCAACATCAATTCTCACAGGGTTGGTGTAGAGTACAGAACGCAGAAGCAATCAGAATGAGTCGTCACTGTCTTATTCATTGCGTTCCTAGGTTTACTTCCTCACTCTCAAGTGAGTCAGACATTTGAGTCACTGGTTCTACGTAGGGTCCTCCAAACAAACCCTTCATCCAGTTGCCCTATATGTCACGCTTTTGAGTTAAAGAGTCCGGGTGGTATTTCTCAAGAAAACCCTATCTGATTTTTGTTTTACAGATCAAATTTTTGAATGACAGACTCAATGTGAGACCCCACATGTCAATCTGACATCCGCGTGAACGCGGAACGTGGATTATGCGTATGCTGCTGGATCGATGTAGCACCACAGAATGGCCAGAACGCCGTATCGCACTGACCGCTATGGAACTGAGCCAGTACGGGCATCGGTGGCGCAGTCTTGAGTGAAACAAGCTTTCCAGACCAAGGTAAGCTCCGAGAAGCAGGTGCTGAGTACACCACCTCCTGGATAGGTTACCCAGCGGACGGTGTTCGGAAGCATGGTGTTCGTATCGCAGTCGCTGACCACACCGATTCTTTGATGATAGACGAATCGCGCGGAACCAGCCGTCGAATCACGTCCACAAGCCTGCGATTCAGTCGAGGTAGACCTTCCACACTTCAGTGGTTACGGTCCAAATATGTGCCACACCGATGATACGAAGAACCATGACATTGGTTCAGTCAACGAGAACGGTGGTCGTCTGCTCCACCTATGTGCTGCTCACGAGTTGGCTATCACAAACACCCAGTTCCAGTCGCACGCGAACGATATCACGACGTGAGCACATCCACGAAGCGGTCACTACTAGTTTGATTGCGCTATCATATGATAATGTGACACTCGTGAAGTATGTACCACGCGAGTGACTGTGGTACAGGCCATACGCTTGTTAGGACTAAACTGTTCACTTATTTTTGTAAGCCTGTTTGTTGTTGATCAGCAGGACAATGATAGAAACTGCACGAGGATTACCTCTTAACGTACGGTCACCGTTCGTCTGTAAGACGTTCCTGTATCCACTGCCCCAAGAGGGAGAGGTAGCAACATCTCAAGGAACAGCTTACAGCAACAGCCATCGAGACGATAGATATTTAGTGTCAGAGATGGCTGGACTGGTTCAACAACGCGATTTTCCCCGACTTAATATGAATGAAAAACAGCGTTTGTCGCTTCCACAACCGACACCGATAGTGAAGCCAAAAGGGCCACTTTCCGGAGGGTTCGCCACCAACTATCTAAACGTCTTCGCGGAATCAAAGACGACTGGTGGAGAAAACAAGGTGATCTTATGCAGAGCTAGGCTGACAGCCAAAAACACAAATTAACTATTCACCTAAGGCGATATTTTTCCTATCCACCCAGTTTGCTAAAACACCGGTTGATGGAAACTCTGGCTTTTCGTGCTATCAACCTGAAGACCACGAAAGTCTGACGCTTGCATTTTGGTACTACCAAACCTATTAAATCGGCCAGCTACCAGTGACTGGCAGGTTGTGCATAGCCTGCCAAAAAAAGTTCAAAATTTCAATTACTCTCGCCACAGATTTAGCAAAGGCACAGGGGTCCATTGGATAACTACGAAAAGGAACAGCCACAAGTTGATTGCCATAGGAAATTCTGAAGGGTGGCGGGTCAGTTTTGGAACGTGTTTTCCACTGGTCGGCTTATTCCATTTGGGAATAGGAGGTAATCCTGTAAGCGTTTAAGGATGCCCTTATCGTACCTTTGTTTGAAGATAAGGGTAGCAAGCACTACACCGACAGCTATGGGGGACATTAGTCTACTGAAATGCACCGGGAAAGTGCTCGTAAGAACCCCGCTGAACCGAATAAATGCGGAAGTTTTGGAGGCCAATGTTCCTGAAGAGCAATGTGATTTTCGGGTGAGTCACATGGTGTTTGTTGCCCGGCAGATGTAAAGTGTCTTGGACGCAACCGGCTGCTTTACGCATCGTTTGTGGATTTCATCGAGTCGCTTGATTCCGTAAGCCGGGAGACATTGTGGACGGTACTTGGTAAGTTTGAATGTCCAGGTAAGCTCGTCAATCCACTTCCAATGTTGCATGTGGTTATGAAGGCAAAGGAGCTGTCGTGCGGATCGATCTTCATTGGTCTTAAGTCACTGACGTAAAGCAGTGCTGTGTTCTAACCCCAACCTTATTTAGTTTATGTTTGACCACAACGTTAACAGTTGCTCCTTGGGATTCGGAGGATGGCGTTGCAGTTGAATACCACACAGATGGCTGTCTGCTGAACATTCGACGCCCCAACTCGGCTACGTACTTCGGCGATGCGCACGCTGTTGTGTGAAGATGGCAGTGCGCTATTTGCACAAGACGAAGAGAAACTTCAGTGACTGATCACAGCTTTCACGACCTCACCATTAAAATTGCGTTCCAATATTAATACCAGCATAACATTCCCCCTCTTTCAGCTTTCTCCGGGCGGATGTGCTCTTTGCGCATCTGAGATTCGCACCGATGGAGACAATTTTGATGGCTGCACAGACTTATGAGGCAGTCTGTCGAGAGATCTGTCTGTGGACCGTGAGTAGCAAGCTCGGGTGGTGAAGGCTAGTGCTGCCTTCGGATACCTTTATATTAACATTGGCTTATTACTAACACCCGGTCCTAATTCACGTTTGCTTATTTGCATCACTCATCTATCTTTTATACAATACAGCCACTGTACCGTCCTTCTCAGAAGAGTAAACCTTACCCTACGGGCCTTTGTCTTCTAACGACTCAACGTGTCGTTTACCGAATACCGTTTTTCTGATTCATTACAATTTACTCCTCTGATGGACAAAGCACTACGACCGGAACGATTCGACACCGACCCGGATTTATCTGACTCAAGAAAACAATGGAACCACTGGTACTTCACATTTTAAAATTATCTTGCATCTCTCAAAACACCCGACGATGAGAAATGTCAAGTTCTCGCAAACCTCGTGAGTTCAGATGTCTTTGAATACATCGCGGATTGTAAACAATATAAGGATGCTATCAATGCTCTTATCTCTTTGTACGTTAAACCGAAAAATATCATCTACGCACGACATCTACTCAGCACATGCAAGCAGGAGGTCGGGCAGAATTTAGATCAGTTCATGCAGAAACTGAAACGCCTTGCCGAAGATTGTGGTTTCAAAACAGTCAATGCTTCGGAGTAGTATGATGAAACGATACGAGATGCATTCATAAGGGGCATGCTATCAAACAAGGTACGCCAACGATTACTGGAAGAAGACGATATAGATCTTGCCAAAGCTTTCACTCAAGCTAGAGCTTTCGAAACAGCTGAAACACAGTCCTTGTTGTACACGCACCCACATGTGCCCTACAATGAATCTTGTGCTTTGCATTCACCCGTTTCTATTGATCCTTCAGACTCTGGCAAACCTGACTCTAATCTGGCTGCGACAATACCCAAATGTTTCTTTTGTGGATATAACAAACACCCAAGCTCAAAGTGTCCAGCCAGAGAAGCGATTTGCCGTAACTGCAACAAAGTGGGCCATTTTCAACGAGTTTGTAAGTCAAATCAAAGTGATAAACGTGTGGTATCCTGTACCAAACTTCAGCTGTCCACTGTCTGCACAGCTGCTTTCCCTACCTCTCTTTCTAAAGCGGTAGTTCAAATTGCTGTAAACAGAATTTCTCTGAATGCCCTCATTGATACTGGAAGCTCAGACAGTTATATTTGTTCTGACAACGCTTATAAACACTGTTGGCATATCTATCCTTCCAATTTTGCTATTTCTATGGCTTCTACTACTTACACAAGTGTGACTCAAAGACATTGTCTCGTTACTGTTGATTACCGTGGTAACCGCTATTCTTCGGTAAAACTTTCCTTGCTCCCGAACTTGTGTTCCGATGTTTTACTTGGTCATGATTTCCTAAAACATTAAAATATTCTTATATCTTTCGGTGGTACAAAGCCTCCGTTTTCCTTGTGCTCGCTGACAGCTGTCTATGTAGAACCCCCAACACTTTTTGGCAATCTCTCTCCCCTTTGTAAACCAATTGCCACAAAATCTCGAACACCAAGCTCATCCGACCAGAAATTCGTGGATTCAAAAGTGCGTCGTTTGCTCGCCGAAGGAATAATTGAACCATCTTTTTCGTCGTGGAGAGCCCATGTATTGGTGACATCTAATATAAACCATAAGAAGCGTATGGTTGTGGATTATAGCCAGAGTTAATCGTTTCACGTATTTGGATGCGTATCCCTCACCTCGCATTGACGAGCTAGTGGAGAAAATATCACAATACGAGATCTACACCACCTTGGATCTCCAGAGTGCCTATCATCAAGTCCCAATTGGAGAAGACGAGAAGCTGTAGACAGCTTTTGAAGCTTATATATCAGTTTTGCCGCATTCCTTTCGGTGTTACGAACGGTGTTGCCTGTTTCCAGCGGCTCATTAACAACATAATCACAAAAGCCAATTTGAAAGATACTTTCGCTTATGCCGACAATGTCACCATCTTGATGTCCATTACAAACTCCTGACTGATGAGCAATCTGTATCTTTTAGGTTTGATGATAAGCATAAAGGAAAAGTAAAAAATGATAAAATCCTGCGATGGAGAATCGAACTCTCATGTTTAAGTTATGACGTTGTTTACAGGCCTGGTAAAGGTTGCTGACGCCTTATCACGAGGTTATTGTGCTTCCATGAACTCATTTGATCTCAAACAACTACATGAATCATTGTGTCATCCTGGTGTTACACGTATGTTACACTTTGTGAGATCAAAGAACTTTCCATTTTCTCCCGGAGACGTGAAAGCATCCATTGCTCGGTGCCCAACATGTGCCGAACTTAAACCCAGGTTTTATACACCACCGAGGGCGAACCTCATTAAAGCGACACAACCTTTTGAAAGATTAAGTGTTGACTTCAAAGGACCTCTCCCATCTACTTCTCGTAATAAATGCATTCTTACTGTTATTGACCAGTTTTCTCGATTTCCTTTTGCTTTTGCCTGCTCTGACATATCCTCTTCTACTGTCATTCATTGTTTTCAACTATTTTCTATTTTTGGACTACCTGCTTTTGTACACTCGGACTGTGGCACAGCATTCATGTCTTCAGAACTGAAAAATTTCCTCCACGAAAAAGGTGTAGCTACCAGCAGAACCACACCATATAACCCAGCTGGAAATAGCCAAGTAGAACGGCTTAACTCAACACTTTGGAAAGCCATAACACTCACACTGAAGTCCAGGAACCTTTGAATCAGTTACTGGAAATCAGCACTTTTAGATGTTCTACACTCTGTGAGATATCTACTTTGTACGTCCACAAATGCGACACCGCATGAGCGCAGGTTCAGCTCTAATCGACGGTCAACTTCTGGAACATCGCTTTCCAAGTGGTTAATTTCAGGTGGTTCCGTACTTTTGAAGAAACAACAACGAGCTTCCAAATACGACCCTGTAGTGGAGGAAGTTGAATTACTGGACTGCAACCCGCAGTATGCACAAGTCCGACTGCCGAACGGGAAAGAAGAGACGGTGTCAGTGAAACACCTAGCTCCTCGTGGGGGACCCGGTGACCTTGGAACTTCAGAATGTTTAGCTGACGCTAATGACCTGATCCAGGCGACGGAAATCGCATATGAAATATGTTCTAACGATGAGGCCGCTGACTTCCCTACCCCAACCAATTATGAACTATTGAAGCAGAAGCAGCAACGTCTTCACCCGTATAACCTGAGCAGCCGCGAAGCATAATCATAGCTGAGGAGCCGCGAAGCATAGTCATAGCTCTATCTGTGAGGGAGAATGTACTAACATTTGCTTATTACTAACACTTGGTCCTAATTCACGTTTGCTTATTCGCATCACTCATCTATCTTTTATACATTACAGCCACTGTACCGTCCTTCACAGAAGAGTAAAGCCTTACCCTACGGGCCTTTGTCTTCTAACGACTCAACGTGTCGTTTACCGAATACCGTTTTTCTTATTCATTACAACCTAGAAAAAGACGTCTGAAAGAACGACAACCTGAAGGTGAAAATTAAGCTGTTTGTCTACCGCTCAATGGTGCCGTCTACGCTACCGTCCACCACTGAAACCTGGACACTGCATTAACGGAATGTTCCCTATCTGATCCCTTTTCACTCACAATGTCTAGGACGCGCCGTGGGTATTAGGGGATCAGGTAAGGTTCGAAATACTGAGGCACTTTGGCAAGTGGACACGAGCGGGATTTGTCATACTGAGGGTAGGTCACGCTTGTAGGATGAGTAACAACCGGATTCCGAAGCAGCTGCTGTACGAACAACTGAAGACGGGTAAGTGAAATTCTGACAGTCAGTGGTTTCCATATCAAGAGGTTACTCAGGCAATTCTGTCGCGTTGACACATCGATCTCAGATCAGGAGATGAGGCAGCCTTGAATCGGATGGTCTGGAAGAATATGATCCAGACAGGCGTCCGAAGGTTTATTGAGCGACAGTTGCGCGACAGTAAATTGAACTGTGAAGTGTGCAAAAGAGCCATTGGTGTTGTAGGTCGTGGTGACGACTATACGGCGTTGCAATGAACACGGCCGCAAGTGCACTGGACGCCTAGGGCTGGTAAGCCATTGACGTCGGCGTACAGACGAGTACGGTGGGCTCAAGTAAGCTATGACTGGTATATCTATTTCTGTTCGTATCAACCAACGACTACCGTTGTTTGGCAACTCACCCGCTCTTGCTTTCAAGAACCCGGGCCACGGTGGCCTTTTAAATTTTCTCCTCTTCAATTTTGCTGATGCTTTATATAATGAATGTCTTGTTTGCTTTTCGATCCAAACTCAAGTTTTTGCCTCTCTTCTTCCTTTCATCTAGAGCGTGGTAATACATACTCCAATAATGAATCACTTGCCTTATGTTTTAAGTATATTTCTTCCAAACTTAGATCCTACCATTTGAATCTCTATTTTTGTTTCCGAGAGGTGAGGGTTTCAACTTCTTAATGGCCTACCATTTGCCTCACCAGCATTGACCGGTTGAACCACAGTTCTCTACTCGCACGCCCCTTGGTCTTATTCCTTGGGTTTTACACCGGATACTTGGTGTGTGAGTGGGACCACAAGTGATGCAACGCAGGCCATTTGTGGTATCAAGCGTAGGCGTCCTTTGGCTTCGATCATTGTGACAGAATAACTCGAAACAGAGGGCACCAACCGTATGTGAACAAACCGACAAACAATTTTGCTGCGGATACCAACAGATGCGCTGGATAGCCGTAACATCCGACATGACTGAACGACCGAACCCGAGTGAAACAAGTTTTTTCTTTAAAAATAAGACACCTGTTTTTGCAGACCATAAGACCGGATGTGGTAAAACTACCAGTCCTGTGTCAGCAAAAATGGATCAAAAGTAAGAACCAGTAGCCATTCCGTTTTATGTGCTAACTGAGATATTAGAATCAGAAGTTGGCACAAAGAGTTTGGTATTAAAAGAAAGAATTAGTGAACACCAGACCACTGTCAAACCCTATACGACCATTGACAAACAGATTGGGAATAACACAACGTTTCGAGCAAGTTGTAATACTCTACGTTTCAATCACCTCGGGTGGCCTTCCTCAGGAGTGTTGTAATCGAAATCACCCCTCTCAATGTGATTTCGATTACAACACTCCTGAGGAAGGCCACCCGAAGTGTTTGAAACGTAGAGTATTACAACTTGCTCGAAATGTTGTGTTATTCCCAATCTGTTTATCAATAAAATGTTAAACACGACGCTCAAACTATTCAAATTCATTCGTACTACATTTGGTGCGGATATGTTACAACCTATACGACCATCTCCACCGAAGCAGGAAAACTATCCAACCAAACGATGTGCCTCAGTGAAATGAGAAACGTTTAGATTTGAGCCATATGACAGTACGACTTACACACTGCGTATTAGAATGGAAGGAGTAACGCCACAGCACACACGTATGAATATATATATATATATATAATACATATATATCATCACCTTGCCTCAAGTAAACGGAATTTCGGAGGCAACCGGGGAAATCTGGGGTCAAAATCACCCACAAGCCAACAGCCTTCGAAAGAAGCTTAGCAAAATCAAACATCCAGTCGAACCACATGAACAAGCGAGTGTGATATATTCTATTCACTATCATAACTGTAACCAAGCCTACGTAAGCGAAACTGGTAAACAGTTGAAGACACGTTTACAAGAACACCACTTAACACTGAGACAAGCAGACCAGAAGTCACATCTGTGGCAGCACTGCCAAACCACAAGTCACAAGGTCAAACCGGCGGACGTCAATGTGGTCGGATTAGCAAAAGGGAAGCAAGAGTGACCAGTCCTTGAATGGATCCCTCACAATGCTTTCGACAGACACACTGAACTTGACGCTCACTACACCCCACTGGTCACACAAACACGGCGAAAGCGAACGATAGACAAACATGCTGACGAGCCGACAACCAATGTGTGATTTTTTCACCACCATTTTGCTTGATAACGTATCCTAATGTGAATTTGAAGCGTCACAATAAATACCCACTACTCGGTGTTTGTCCTTTACACACAATCATATATACATACAACTAAGGCAAAGTTTTTGTAAACTGTGGCTCATACGCTGTTGAAAACCACGGAAGGAGGAACGTGCTTTATCCTACCATCTTGCAGTTATTTTAACAAATACACGGTGATCTAGCACCTAGGCTGTCCAAACCGTCTAGTATTTGACAATCACAGCTGAGGAAAAACTCACCCTCTTTTTCTTCCCGCAAAGCAAAGAGCGCACCGCTGGCCTCTTACAGTCTGTATCTTCTTGTTCTGTTATCAACCCGACCGACTGGTTCGCAGGGGTAGTGCTTGAACGCCGCAAAACAAACGGCTTATTTACCGTATCATTCAAAACCGCCAAGGTAGTTGGGCGTGCATCAGAACAATTGGAATGAAGCATAGATGTGCTGATCGCATTAGGTTGTGGATATATAACGGTAGTTGACCTGGTTCTTGTTACCACAGTGGGCGGGACAGAAGCAGGAATAATCGGTTTGGTGATTGACTTTGATCTACCGCTGTCGATCGCTGTTGGATCATGAGTGTCAGAGATGGCAGAACCCGAGGGACAAGTAGAGACTATGCGAATACCTCCTGTGTTATGTGATCGAGGAGTAATGGAGTTTGAAATCCGGGCAGTGCCAATCACAGTCCCCGTTAGAGTAGTTTTAGGGTTGTAGGTGATGTTGTAGGCGGAGCACGGTACTACGTTTGTGGACATGCAGGAACGTGTGCCAGAAATGGGATGAAGCGAACTTCCTCTGAGAGGTGGTTCCCCGAATGATAGATTCGAAGATGTTTTAATAGTCACTGAATGAAGCTGAGGTATGGAATCGGAATGGTACAGTTCAGAAGTTTGTTGTGAACGCAATTCGCCCATAGTGGGTGTCGGCTTTTCGGGTGATTTCGTAATTAGCTCTCGATCGTCGCTACCTGGAGTGAAGGAAACAACATTTACCCGTTTACGCGGGCTCAACTGAGTAAATTCGGAAGATTTTCCAATGGTAGGTTCCGCGAAGCTGGTACTCGCTGACGACGGACGAGCGGCCAAAGGCATCGTCATCAAGAGCTGATCAAATTTTATATCCTGATTAGTGCGATTTGCAAAAGTTTTGTACCGGACCTATAACGGAATGTAGGGTTTTTACGAAAGAGAACAACAACTGAAAGCAACAAGGCCTGCCTAAACCTTTAAAACCGACTGGTCACCACAAAATTAACAAAAGACCAATATTAAATACTACGATTCAAGTAATCTATATACACTAGTGTGATCCACAGATAGTCGGAGTTAAATTCATTACACTTTTCTGTGGCGTTGTCACAAAAGCACCGTAATCACTGTTGTCATTGTTTTAAGCCAGTGAAGAAATGATGTAGTAGACTCCAGGAGACGACTTCTGTAGCACAGTACTATTCATGCAAGCGTTCACTGGATAAACATGTAGTCAAGAAAGCGAGGTAACTTGTGAAACACGCGACAATAATGACGATGAGTCGTACCGATTATATTCGATATAAGGAAGTTTTAGGGCGGCCAGGCAGCGATTTGGGCAGGGAATATGAAAACACCAATAATCTCGCTAAGTAAAACTGGGAGGTGCTACATGCAAGGTTGTGAAGCGCACGAGCTTACGCATCGCTGACAGAAAACGCTCTCGAGCGTCAATGCTGAAAAAACGTCAAACCTGTACCCATAATATCACTGACTCTTTCCTAGGATTTTCGAGCGTCTTGTTTACTTACACAAACGTGCGTAATTGTTAGACATTTTTGTTTGAACAGTCAAGATCAACGGTGGCTAAAGCCACAGTACATACAGGAACGACTCGTAGCTGAGTGCGCGCACTGTCAAATGCAAAACACTGACGAACGATACGTATTATGCCAAGTGGTGGACTTAATGAGGAAAAATAAGTAAGACCTTTGGAATATACCTGACCTACAGGGTGAGTGGATCAACAAACTGATCATCAGAAACGACAGGACTACGTATATAAGTCCTACACCACTATCTTCAAAGTATGGTATTTAACAAAAAGGTTTAGTGGACAGAAAAGCATGCATACTCTATCGACTAAGGTGGGTAGAGGTAACTTGTCTGGTTGAAGTGATCTTGGTTACTCAAATCACTGGCGATGTGACGCAGTCAATGGCACGCCTGCATTCATACAGTTTCTAGTTCCTCTGCATTGGCTACTCATATCGATTTTTGACCCCTTTAGTAAACTTTCAGGTTATTTCATGCCACTTGTGAGCGGCAGCCAGAATTCCAATACCTTCTGAGCATGCTCATGGCAGTTGTGGATGAATGAATGACAATATTTAACCCATTATTGTAGATGACTCAATATTGATTCCAAATGGCCACCAAAACGGCAGTCATAGCGGAGGTTCCACAATGAGTAAACGGTTTTCGGACTACTACCAAGCATAACAGATACACTAAAGGAACCTAAATCATAGGACGCGTGTTATTCGAGGGCGGAAACACAATACAGTGTGTAACATCTGTCGAACGTAAGAAACGAACACGGACAAAGTAGCCTTGGAAACAAGTCAACCCCACACAGCAAGAAATATTCAACGTACAACGTGAACAGACATGCCATCTGGGCAGATACCTGAGAACTTACAAATAAAAATAAGCGCGCATTGACGAACTGAACCGCTTCAACAACATACGTGGTTTCTAATGCGAGTATCAGAGAACCATTGACACCCACGGAAGCCCTTTTAACGCCCACGAAGGTAATAAACACAACTGCAACTATTATTAGTACAAGCAGGCTCTCCTGGCAAACCTACATCTAACAATGAAGTATGAAACAATATGAACGAGCCAAATCCCCATGTAACAATTGATAAAAAACGGATACGGCGTACTCCTAATAAAAACTAAACAATACCATGAAAATGCTTGCAGGGTAGGGCAGAGCCGATAAAAAGAAAGAGTAGCACAACGACACCAGCCTTTTACGAATTTGCAATTCAGTTAAGAAAAAAATACACGGCTTGATGGCCCGAAGAACATACATACATTCATTCCAAACAGAAGAACGTTTCACTTTGCGCGGCCGCACCTTGAATAACTCCATCAAACGCATTAAAACAAATCCGGAGAGCCCTCCGTCATCAGTTTCAGAATTTAACTTGAAAGAGAACAGAACCTAAAATGTGTGAAGTTTCTAGACGTTGGATGGAGGACTCGACCTGGGCTCATGATGTTTAAGCAGTCGTTGTACTTGTTTATAATTTCGGTGGTCAGTGGATAGGCGGACCAATGGGTTGATGACTAAAGTAGTAGGTGGAAACTTTTGTCCAAGTCCAGTCATTTCAGGTCAAATCTAGTCACAGAATCTGCGGAGATTGGCAGGAACTGTCCGACTTCCTTCACTTACAGGCCTCACGGTTCAAACTGTGCTGCAACAAAGAAGGACAAAGCTCCACTTCATGATATAGGAAAATCACTTCGAAGAAGTGATTAGGGTCAGGAGGTCTGCTGATCAATGTAGCAAACTTATTAGATTGGTGTACATTGTCAGTGCCGTTGCCGGTACCACCTTAACTCTTCCAGACTTCAGTTGTCGGGTTGCTTATCGGGGTTCGTGACAAACAGGGATGAAACATGTTGTGAAGGATTACTAAGTATACGGAGATAGAAGAAGAAGAAAGATGGGAGGGACGCAGATGAAAAATAGACAGAAAAGCAAAACATTTAGTCCATCCTCAAAATCTTTGAACGAACTCAGGAAACATCGAAAACATTTATCAAGCCTGTGCTTGAAATCGTCCGACTTCGTGGCGAGTACCACTTCCGCCAGCAACCTAGTCCAACCGTTCAGCACTGTGTAAGAGGACAATTGGGCCCAAATTTTCCCGTTGGCACGTGGTCCTGCGAGCTTCTAAGCATGTTGCTGAATTGGTGAGTTGCCAATGAGGGCGAAGCGCTGTTGACCAGTACCTATAGAGCACACAGCCTATAGTAAACATGTGGTAGCGCTTCGAAAAGGGACGACAGAGACTAAAACTCCAGAAACCCTTGTCACAGTAATCCATGACAGGTGTAAACAAAGTTAGTCAATTCTTCTTCCACAACTAAACCATATATACCACGTGAACTGTTGAAACTTGTTTGAACTTACGCATAATTCATGTCATCTTCAAATGGATTCAGCGGTACGATATCTACGATAATTGAGCTGAAGGTAGTTCACTTTTGGCGTTGACGTAAGACTTTCTGTGTGATTTACCATCCTCTGTTCACTTCGGCATGCAACATGCGTTCTAAAATATGAGTGTTACACACGGCAACGCTATGCGTATACGGAGCCATGCACTGTTGATTTTCACTGGCAGATTGATGGTTCCTTTGGCACACTTTCCGGTCAGTCGGTGCGAAAGAACAGACGAAAGCTACATACTTACGGGCTACGTGAAGTGCTTATCAAGTGTGCTCAGTCTCATATTAGTCATATCCCGAATACTTGGAGGAATGTGCGGCTTTGAACATACCCGTAAAACTTGCATTATTGTGGCTCATGTTCGAATTTTGCGTAAGCCCAAGTGAATGTTTTTGGGTTAATTGTCGTAAAGCAGCAGTTGGTTGTTCCATGTTTACATATTGAGTTAAATTATCAAGTTTGTTTGTTAGCTCTCCTTTTAATGTTTAACTAGATGTGAGATTACACAAATATTTTTGCTCAGCTGGATTTGTTGGAGCCGAATTTATAATATATGGGGCATCAGAACTACCAAATAATTTTATTCGAAAGCGAATGCTCCAGCGAATATCTTGTTACCGCAGCCCGGACTTTTCATCATGGAACCATCTTCGTTCTTGTCCTGACCGTGAAGTGCAAAGTGGTTCTGAAATATTTTACACTCGTAGATGAGCCTTGTTGAACAGATGTGCCGCTTGAAACGACCGATGATGTTGTCATTGTACCAGTCGCTGGAACATCGGCAACAGCGCTAGCGGGAGTGTCAAAGGCACCTAGAAGTACTTTCAATGAGAGCAACCCCGCCCTAAGAAACTGATATTTTCAAGACGCGTCCTTCAAACTTAGAGGCGGTGTTGAAGCAGCTGATTGCGTGAGTGTTTGAGTATTGTTGTGTGTTAATAGAATGTTGGAGGCCACGTTCTCTGTTCTACTTATTCCCTGCTCATTGTTTCGTCTCCTTAAGTTGGAATTCTTTATACCGATTACGAGCCCTTCTTACGATCTGACACTACCGCTCAAGTTAAGCGCGTGACAAATCATTTCTCCCATGAATGCGGATCTTGATGTACTATTAAATGCTGATACTGTTTACTTGTAAAACTTGCTTCCGCGTAGTTTTTCCTCCTTGCTTTCTTTTGTCGGACAATTGTTTGTACGTACCCTGGTTTCATTTTCGCCTGACCACTTCGCCATTACACGACTGTTGCATTCGGTCATAGTTACGCGATCCATTAATCTAGGAACTTGTAGATTTGGCGGATTCAATATCAAGTTTTGTTGATATCTTCCACTATTTGGTTTATCATATTGTTTTTGAACATTAGCACCTTATTAATAAAAAACTCGCCAATAGGACCGTCTTCTTGTTTTGGATCCGAATTGGTTACTCGACGGGCTCAGAATTTATAGACGCTCGTTACTTACAGACGCGACGATCGTGGATCCAGCATATCGATGGACGTTGCGAGAAGACTAAGCGTTGCTCGAACAACCACCGGTCTCCCAGGATTAACAGGCGGTACTTCACGGCTGATCGGCGCGGAACGTTTAATGGAGATCTGACACTCTGACGCCAGCAGTCAGGTACGAGAGTTATTTGTCTGTCAATGTTCCTTGAAGTATTGCAGATGCACCATCCAGGACTTCCTCTAGACTCGGTGTTTTTTTACGGATACTCCTCGAGACCCTCCAAAAAGCACATTGGCTCTGGTATGTGTGCATACTTCAGATCGGACAAGGCGTTCATGAGCTACCCCTCACTGCCTAGCAATAGCAACTATACATGCGTGAAGATGCAACTAACACGGATGGTCTATCCACCTTCGGGGCATCATAAACACAAGTATAACCTACCTTGGAACACACTGTGTTTCCAGTGAATTTCAAACCATTCACTGCCGCGACTTACTGTGGACCATCAAAACCATCCTGTGTGGCGGGGTTCTTGATGGACTGCGTAACGGAATTTCGGCACTTATTGCGGGACGCTCCACGGATTACCACAAGGCGCACTGTCCACTTCAGCCTCTATGACGTTATCTGTGATACATCCGCCCTGTGCCTTGCTAAACAGGTCATATGGCTTCCGGGCTCCTATGGCTGTGATAAGTGCACAAAAGAAGGAATTCGTGCTGCGTGTCGATTAACCTTCTAAGCCTTCTATTTTATAATGAAGACCCACGCACACTTTTATCATGAGAACAACCCGGTCAACCATCTCGGAGATTCCCGCCTCCGTAACATCTCATTTGACATGGCGTCAACCTCTCCACTTGATTGTATGCGTCTAGTATGCTCCGAGCAATGAAACGAATGTCGAACTTGTTTTTCAGAGCACTTCACCACAAACTCCTCCTATATGTAAACAGAATCAGATCACAGATCTGCTGTATCGTGTACCACTCCGTGTCACTTTGTCATATCTTGTCAACCTCTAACTGGGGTTGAACGACAGAAAGCTACTGAAGTCCTCTAGTTCCTTTTTTAACAGGGCCGGCTGCCATCCGAGGCACACCGAATCCTTGTAAATATATATGTACGATATTTACTCATCTTTCATCTCACTCTACTTTGTGCTTTCGATTTTGCCTTCCATTTATTTATTGTGTTTATTAGGAACTTCAGCCGACCTAACTCATCGAAGCAAACGGCATACGATTTGCAATGGTTGACCTACTTACACAACGACGTTCATTGCACAGGACGCCGGGTGAATTTTCTACGCCTCTATTTATATCCTTCGTTCTTCTTTGAAAGGCCTGTGTATGTGCCCTCTTAAACTCTGTCCAGCAACTTTATCGACGCGCTGCTGGAAGTCACCACCTCCCACAAACTTACATGTCTGATTCCACTTTGGACATCACCGGCATATCCACTCCACGGTGTTTGCAAGACGGTAACGTTCTGGTGCATAATGATGTTTTCGCGAGTAGCCTACCTAACAATTCCGTAATCGTAAATAGAGGGCCGGCTCTTATTGTACAGTGTGTTGAACGAAATACCGTTTTTGCAAGTTGGGGACGTTTTATTGCAAACTATCCACCGTCAGTGCATTTTTACACTGTTGCAGTTAGCATTCTGTACAAAACTGCATACTCTGCGTTGCAGATGACTTTCAGTACAAACGCACACGGGTTCCCCTGTTATGTTATAGGGTTGTTATATGAATCTTGCATCCTTAAGATAGACATGCATGCCACACTAGTTCAGTATTTTTATGAATAGTGCAATGAGTAAATCGAAGTAGGTTTACTCAACGTTTTTCTGCTGTCGAGTGCCACAAAAGTTTGCAGACGTTTACCGTTGCTAACCTCGGCTGCCGATGTGAACACAGCGTGGTTCCTGGTGATTCAATTTCACGCCGAGTTACGCGTGATCTGTCGAACTAACAAGTTTCTTTTCCAATACCAGCGACGGAGATGATTTGGCTTCTAAACGGTTAATGAGAAGGTCCTCGTAAAAACTGGATCTAACATAGTGCTACTTGGATGAAGAGAAAAAAATTAAACCCCTTACGTTGAATGTAAAAAAAATCCTCAGAAGCTAAACAGAGAATGCGTCCGTACAACAAAACTGGCGACTGGACAACGCTCATTGATTGGGACGATAAGACGGAAGTGAGCTCACTCAAACTAGTGGTCATTGGTTGGGTCAGAGCAGATCGGTCATTAGTGTTCCAGGAAGTGATGGGAAGTATAAGTTACTTGAAGAGATATGGGTGAGAGATGTTTAATTTTGGCATTTAAAACCTTACAAGGCCCAGAATGGATAACAGCAAGAGGAGCGGTAGCAGTAACTTGAGTAAGAATATAGATGATGGATGCGGTTTATTTATTAAGGATAGTAGAACGTAGACCAGTCTTTCAGAACTAGTCAACCAAGGCACAGCGATCTCAAAAACACGCAAGAGCTCTTAACAGAACCAGAATTGTGCGGTGACCGGATAGCCTTAACCGGTTACCGACGAGCCGCTGCCACCCACTACACTACAATATGAAGTGACTGATATTTCACAAACGAGTGGGTTTTCCACTGACAAGTTCAGACAGCTACACGGTTGCACGTGTCGTAGGGTGTAAAACAGTTTAGCCGTCGTCGGATGTCGGCTCTGACTGTACTAGGCTACTGACTAACTTCAGCATCCGTTATTATAACAATTCACCGTCCGCAGAGTCTGCCCGAGTTACAGTTCACACGAACAGGGAAAAGGCAAATCAGATAGGAGTAGTATCCCTTATACCCTTCCGATTTATTCCAACCCACCACGACCGCCATTACGCGAACCAAATATCCATAAGTAATGGGGTTGTGAAAAAAATCACTCATTCCCTCGAACCCTCACCTATGACAGGGTTATCCATAATTCGAACGCCGCTCTGCAACAACCTACCTCCCCGTCACTTGCCCAGGCATCAACCCATCACTAGGTTGGCAGTTCTGTAATTATCTTTTGGGGTTCACAAAGTCGCATCTGTTCAGTTGGCATATGTAGTTTGCGTTCCCCGCCTTCTTCATGCATGACTGGCAACGCCAGTCCTTCCAGTTCTTCCGAATGCGTATACATTATCTAGCAGGCATACGGTAAGATCTTTCACGTTTCCCTGGGTTGGGAAGAAACTTGGGAAAAGCTAAAGGTGTCACCACGACCCCGGTGGACGTCATAAAACTAGTGGTGTTCACCCTGTCAACCATGAATTGTGGGTTGCAGGCTTTGGAACTGGAAGTAGATCGCCGCTTACCGCCTGATAGAACCGCCTAACAAATTGTCATGCTGTTGATCTTCTCATTACCGGCCTGAACAACGGAAGACTTGGAGTTATCAGAGTGGGGGCTTGCTAAATCACGTCTACGACAGTGTCGTGTCCTTCATTTATCGCCTACGTTTCCTGGATGATATCGCATGTGCGACCGGATGGACCTAACACTGGTCAATCACTGCGCCACACGCTCTCGTTCCTCGTCTGCCCGAACTTGGCTGTTCCGTTGAAGTAGACCTAGTGTTTATTAAGAGGGCTGAGTGTGACTGATTATCAGTGTACATAGTCAATGATTCGTTTGCCGGGCTAAATTGATATTATTGTTGAATTTACTACAGAGTCCTTTCACAGTCAGTGGAAGTTCGAAGACTTTCCAACAGGTAAACTTTACATATATTTACAACGTTGGTTTCGCAATGCACGCGACAGAGAGGTCGGCCTACCAAAACGATCGATGCAGCGCACGATGTCAGCGAACACCAAAGTAGAAGACGACTGGACGGGTGAATGTTTACTCACCTAAACGGATCTGTGAATATAAATAGGAAGGTGTTGGATGAAGATTTTCAGCGTACGAGGTTGTAACTATATCATCATTAAAAGCCATATGAAGTACATTTTATAATCACCTCCCTATATCTTTTCCGTGTTGTATATAGGATGGAAAAAATGTGGTGTACGAAAAGTCGTTGAAACCGTCGTTGTGTGCGTTCGAGCGTTTCGAGCTAAGTCAGATTTTCTGGTTGGCCGATGCACACATGTTGTTTAATATCGAAATTTTGTAGGCAGTATGAGGTACAGCACTCCTTTTCTACCTGCAATAGTGCCCGAGGTGTCCAATTTCATAAGCACCTCGGTCGTATTTCGGTTCCGGACGTTCCACTAATGTATTGCCTCATTCAAACTACATCCATTATAGGGTTCCTGAAAACGTTCTCA
This sequence comes from Paragonimus westermani, assembly GCA_008508345.1. Classification (NCBI taxonomy): domain Eukaryota; kingdom Metazoa; phylum Platyhelminthes; class Trematoda; order Plagiorchiida; family Troglotrematidae; genus Paragonimus; species Paragonimus westermani. The sequence goes on along the minus strand of QNGE01002261.1, from coordinate 20,931 downwards.
ACGCTGCTTTAACAACCAGTATGATAATCACATTGGAAGACTTGAGCGGCGAAAAATGTACGCATGTCTGCAAAATTATTTTGTGGGATGACAATGCACTTTCTATGTCCTTTCTATTCTCTCCTGAGTGTTTTGTTGACGGTGTTGGGAATCGTCGAATATATAGACTTGAGATAGCGAAACTTTTCAGAAACTGGCCATCTGAGGACCGGTCCACGCAAGCCTCCTTGCATTTCTGATGTTGCACGCGCGAGATTCGCGACTTCAGTTCTAATCCTCGACGTTAGGCTGAAAGTCGTCACTCCACGGATCATGTTTGCTTGTATGAGGCTGGATAAACATTGATTAACTGGTATGGCTAAAAATAAATTGACTAACGACCTTCAGGAGGTGGTAGGCCGGTGAGGATGTGCTTCATTTTGTTATTTTGGTGATTATGTCCAAGTGTTCAGACCTGAGGAAAAAAATTAACATGCGAGCAAACTTGATACCGAGCAATGGGTTTTGATCTGAAGAACGGATGGTGCACGGAAAAATTAAAACACAGGTGCATAAAGAAGAAGGCAATATGTCTTTCACCCAATATGTCACGAAAAAGAAAAAACATAAAAAAGCGTCAGTTAAAACCCTCTGTTATGTAGATACAAGCATCAGTCGCGCTTCATGGAAACCCACGCTCTGAAACACTTACACACTGGTGGTGCCATCTGGCCTGGTTATGAAACGCTTGCAATCTAACTGCGAGGCTTGGAGAACATACCAGTATCCAAATCTTCAACCCGAGCTACGAGCAATACTGCTGGTGTTTCCAGGTATCAGAAATACCCCCCTCTAGTTCTAACTATCGGAACATAAACGACAATGATTTGGTGCATTGACTTCGTGTATCACTATCGATCCCGGAGTATGCAGTGTACGGGGAAAGCACGTTAGACCAGCAAAGCGCGGAGTGTGCTGTGATTCCTCTGAGGGACGGAAATTGCAAAACGGCGGCTTGACTAAAACGAAAGTATGCGGGAAAGTCATCAAAAATGTACAATCGGCTACGACTAACGAAAATATTATTTACTACGGCCACTACACCCGCCGGGCAGCTTGTTCCTAATGTACTGATCACTGGCTAGTGCAGATGATCGGGAGCTTTGGTGACCGTGAATGTTTTCATCAACGCATCTCTGGTCAGACGGGATTGCATCGACTTTCGAAGTTCGGTCATGTGGAAATCGGACTCAACCATATTCCCACTACTTGTCTATTTCTGTACACTCCAGTCCTCCTGTTTCTGACAGTTAATAGGATCCTGACTTAAATTTCTCTCTTTTAACGTGTCAATTTTGTATTTGTGCGGACAGCAAGTTGCCGGTTATTTTACTCTGCCTGAGTGGTGTCTGCACCACATTTCGGAAGCTCGGCTCGTCTCCATTGTTTGTGAACTTGTTGACAGACCTAAACAACTCTGTTGAGTATGAATGCCATATTATGTGATTACAGTTTTTCTTAGCCGGTTTGGAGCCAAATAATAATAATAATGATGTACTCCTCGACGCAACTGTGAGGAGCACGCTCAGGACAGCGTGATCAAAGCACAGATTTTTAAGCGTATACATATTTAATCACCAAATCTGAAAATTGTACAGTGGGTCAGCTATGTGAATAGAGCAAAAAACAGACATCATATGAATGGAAGATTCATGTTTAGGCAGACGTTTTTGAGCTACATAGTTCTGCGACGATAGCACTTGGGATCTTCACAATTGGATAAAATAATTGATTTGTTACACTGATTGGGACTCCACAGGGTGATAACTGGCCTAATGCTCAAGGTCGTGCCAAAACAGAGGTGTTCGGGGGATGGATGGGAGGTATTGGCGAAGAATTTGCTCATTATTCTATGCAGATAATCCCGGGAAGGTGTGCAGAAAATTTTCCAGGATGTGAGCGGGGTAGGGACGCATATACCTTCGCGGGAAGCGCATGGATCTCTCGAGCTGACATCATTCTTCGCTCAAATACCAAAGAATTTTGAGGGGCTCGCGATATGCTCAACTATTGCGAACTTTTGAGTGTCCGGGTGGGGTGGGATGTTTTCTCGCGCGGCATATATCAGCGGAACCGAGAATGGTCAAACACGACAGAAAGCGACCAACCAGAACGCAGACCAGTAGGTCAACCCCTCTTCTACATAAAGCAGGTACCGATTCCACTTCACCAAACGCCACATTCAAAACTATACGCTGAAACACTTACGTGCTGATAATGTCACCTCGCCTGGTGATGAAACGTTTGCAACCTAAATGCCAAGCTCGGCGAACATATCAATACCAAAACCATCAACCCGAGCTACGATCATCACCACCACTGTTCCCAACCATCAAAAAGCTATCAATAAGTATGGAGTGAGGGCGCACTAGGACGGTTCATAACAGACATGTTTTCCTGTTCACTGGCAAGTCGAAAAGTACAGGATCCATTCTGGAATCAGTGGTTTTCATCAGTTTGAGGGGTGCGTGACGTGACATCACGCAACACAGAGGGTTTTTCGTCAGATTTTATTAGGTCCGTTTTCAAATATAACGTCCTCAAACAGGTAGAGCTTGAAAATTGACATGACGCTGGTCGCCGTTAGGAAAGTTTCTAAGCTCCGTTTGAATTGATGTATATCCCTACTGGCTCTAATTACATACGGAAGTTTGTAGGTATATGTTACTAGGAAAAAATTTGCGCGCAGTTATTTCCGGGATTTAAGAGCTGCCAAGGTGACGTCCTTGTTTCTGAGGTAATACTTCGAACTGTGTTGTAAGCGAGTCGCGAAGCTGACAATGAGTTTATTACCATAGACCAGATTATACATGAGTGCAAAGTTAAGCTTGAGTCACCGTAATCAAAGAGGATCAGTTGCAAGCGTCTGGCAGCGCTCTCTGTAGCTCAGAGAAGATGGATAACCCAATAAGCTTTTTTGGAGGCTTTCCAGAGTTGGTCTATCAGACTTGCGCAGGTAGCCAAATATGAACGTGCAGTACTGAAACTGAAATTCTACACATAGTTTATAATGGTTTAATCGTGCAGCAGGTAGAAAGAATGAATGTTTAATGTAACCTATCGTCCGTCTGGTTTTGGCGACTAGAAACGATATGTTCTGCGAAGTTGAATGAGATTGAGTAGGGTAAACCCGGGTCACGTGCTGACTTGGCGGTTGATATGCTGTGACCGTCCATTTTCATACAGCCATCTGGTACGTGACAACCATACACAACGATAATGGATTTATTGGCTGAAAATTTCATCAGCCAAGTTTGATACTAAGTCTCTAATGGCATGAGGTCCTTCCGTATATTTTCTAAACATGGATTTAGATTGCCAGGAGGAAAGCTGTAGAAAAGTTTGATATCATCGGCGAATAAAAATAGTCTGCCATGCTTGATAACTTGACATATATCTTCCATATATGTATGAGGAAGAGTAACGGTCCCAGAACACTCCCTTGTATCACCCCACTAGTGACTGGTCTGGGCGTTGAGATATTGTCTCCTATTTTCACTGTTTGTTTGCGACGCGTAAGGTATGAAAAAACCAGCTAAGCAATGGCTCATGTATATCAAAGGTTGTTATTTTGAGCAGAGGAAGCTTATGAGGCACATGATCGGAAGCCTTTGCCATGTCCAACAGTATAATGATAATCGCCTCACCGGCGCCAGTAGATTCTATCACATGGTTAAGAAATTCCAGCTGGTATGTCGTGCAAGAACGTCTGTTGAGTAACCCACGCTGGGAGTGGTTTGTAAGGTTTCCTGATAACAGGAGTTTGACCATGCGGCATTTTATTATCCTTTCCAACATCGTAGAACAAATTGAAGTATGGTTGATGGGACGATAACAGCTGACTTCATGTCGCAAGCCACTTTTATAGCGGGGCTTAATTGTAGAGTTTTTCCAATGAAGATGGAAGGAACCTGCTGTTAGAGAAAGTGTATAAATATTAAGCAGAAGTAGAGGGATGTGTTTCCCTCCGTATTCTAGAGCAATTGGGTAAATGCCATCAGGACCAGGTAGGTGAGAATGTTTGATAATAGCTAACCGGGAGCGCATGAGCCGTGCATCAACACGGATATGGCCTAGGAATGTACTTGTACTTGCAGAAGGAGGTGGGGGCAGTATGTGTCCTTCACTGCTGAAGAAAGCAGCAAAATATGAATTAAGGACCACACAGATTGTCACAAGATCATCTACAGTGGTTTTGTCCTGCAGTGTCACTATTGAGATGGCAGGATCTCTCCCATAGTTCCTGCGTCTCATCAACTGCATCAACTGCAAGCTCTTATCTGTGCTGTTAAGCGCACGTTGGTTTTTTGTCATGACTGAGATGCGGTGCTCCCCTGACACTCCAGACAGTCAGATGTGCATAGTAGGATGTCACATATGTCGTAGGAATCGTCTCACCTGACGAGGTCGTGGTTGCATTATTTATCTAAAGGAAGATTTCCCTGCAGTAACACTTAATATGCCTATATCTAATACAAAACCAGAGAATCGTTATGGTTAACCGTTTCAACTTGTTCTCGCGATTCTTTTATATTGCTCCCTCGGGCCGCCTAAAGCTACCAGCGGTGATCTGATTGACCGTGTAGAGATAATGAATCATGTGTCAAACGTGTCTTACGAACACAAATTGATAGGTGGTGACTTTAACTTGCCGAATGTATCCTGGACCTCATTTCCTGCTCCAGTAAAACAGGCCGAATTTCATTCGTGTATCCAACTGAACGGTTGGAACCAACATATCCTGAAGCTCACCCAACAGACGCAGATACTGGATCTCATATTCATTATAGGTATCCCGTCTGCAGGGATATCTGTTCTACCACAATTTCCACGAGGCGACCGCAATGTCGTCAAATGTCTGCTTGATTCCAATATGGCTGCCAAACCGACAGTTGTATTCTACCGTCCCATCAAATTCATTGATTAGAACGCCTTCTTCTCGCTACTTAAATCCTTAACTTGGAATAACTCCTTTCTCACATCGGACTTAAGCATGGCGACCGGGGAATTTATCCAGCATCTGAAATACTTTCATTGATATTCTGGCTCCCATAAAGTCAAAACGCGTTGGCTGGTATGTACAAGGGAGAATCCTTACTACGAAAGGGACTGACAGACTTAGAATGCTGAAGTCGAGGTGCTAAAAACACTAGATTCCTCTCTGTTGATGTAAATGAGCAAAATGTTTGAAAGCATAGAATGTCAGACGCTACTCCATCATATAAACGAAAAGAGACTGGCAGTCAGTGGTGAACAGAGATGTATGAAACTGGTGCAACTGAAGAAACGGAGAAATCCCACGATGAACCCTGCTATAAAAGTTATCACCCTCAATGACAAACGGCTTTTGACGACCCTTTTGAAATATGTGCAATACTCAACTCACATTTTGTTGCGTCGTTCAGCGTAAAAAGCACTTTATTGCTCGCTAATATTTAGTAAAAAAACAGATAGTTCTGATTAATGACCTGATTGTTGTTTGAAGTTAGTTAGCTACCACTAAGTCCCCGATTCATCCTGGACCCGATGGTGTCGCACCAATGGTCGCCAATTAAGGGGGTGAGGATATACTCATCCTCTTATTTAAGGTGTTTGACTTATCAGCTAAATCCAACACTTTCCATCCTCAGTGAAAAAGGTCAGTCGTTGGGCCTCGCCACAAGAGTGGTTGAAGGCAGGAAGTTAGTAACCACCGTCCCACCAACCACAGGTCAGTTTGCTCGAGAATGTTTGAAAGGATAATTAAGTTGCGCATAGCCGAGTTCCCAAGGTCACAAAACCTTATAAACCTTTCATGGAACGGCTTTATTAGTGAATGACCTAGTATGTTGTCAGCCGAAATTCGCAAACCATGCATCGTTGTCAGTCGATGCAGGAAATGCGGTAATTGCATATCTGGCTTTCGTCATACCCCGCAGGCCGCACTCACCACCTTAACCGGTAACCAATGTGGCGATCCAAAGAAGTCTTCTAGGTCCGTTGCTTTTCCTAATGTACGCAAATAAATTATGCAATTTTATTAGACATGGCGAGCCCTTTCTGTTTACTGGCGATGTGAAATTCATTTACACATTTCTTCGGCCCAGTAACATCGATTTCTGTCCACAAATATACGACGGGACCTAGCGTCATTGCAGTTTTGTTGCGAAACAGTAATGACGTTCTCAGCGAGTAAGTCGAACATCATTACCTATGGTTGTAAATTACCCCATGGTTCTGTCTCACTAGACGGTTATAATGTCTTTACAGCCAATTCGGTCAGAGATCTGAGAGCATGGTGTTCAAGCTCCTTTAATTTCTCCGAACAATTGTTTTCGGGCACCAAAACTGAAAGAAAAATATGCTGTATCAAGAAGACGCTCAGTCTACCGGCTGCAAAGCTGACGCTTAACAAAATGTGCGCCCAGCTCCAGCTTGCGTATTGCGCATCCATCTACTGCCATCTAGGCAAATCAGATAAACTTGTGATAGAAAAACCTCCAACGATCATTCACCAAAAGTTTATTGGGATATTCGTCTTTGTTCAACTATGGGCAACGCTGTCAACAACGTTGTATTGGACCACTTTGGTTGCGTAGACTAAAGTTGAGCCTGACACTTCATGAACTCGCGCATTTGGAAGTCATCACCGTCCACTTACAATATAACCCTCCATATAGCCTAAGAAATGAGGGCTTCACTTTGCCAACCCTGCTGTCTCGTGAAAAGATACGCGCAAACATCTTCATTGTAAACTGTCCTTACATTTGGAGTAAACTTCTGAATGGAGTCAGAACTAGTAGCAACGTTCAGCGTTTTAAAAAGGGTTTAGACAGCTATCTCACGATGTCAAACACGGTGTAAATCTTCAAAGTCTGTGTAATCCCTGACGACTTTTTTGAGTGTGATCCGGGGAACGCTTAGCCGTCAGCTGCGTATAACGTAGTTAACGGCCCCAGTTGTCTAACTATCCTCAGGAAAAGCCTGCTTGAAACGGTTTGTTGTGTCATATACCTACACGACCATTTAGCATTTGATTCACTGCATGCTCGACAAACCGTTTACAACTCAACATTATCTTATGGATATGTGTTTATTCGTGTGCACGCATTACCCAGATTGTTAGGAAATGTAACATCGATGTTTACTAATAAATCCAGCAGAATTACTCTGCATGACTTCTGACTTTGTGGGGCTTCCAAAGTCGTCGACTCAATATTCTGACTACCTGAATAAATCTCGAGTAAATAGCGGAATGCCGCAGCAACCAGTTGGCAGGGTTTTACATTTCGCTAACCAAAGCAAAAATAATATCGCATAACGTCTTTGTCCAAAAATTTTGCATACACATCATTCGCCATAGTTAATGTGATCACCCAGCATTTTACCATTTAACGTGTGCGTTTGCGTTTTTTTCTTTGCCCCATGAGTATTCATTGTGTGAGGGATTTTTCTGCGATGGACGGACGTACGAAACTTTGTCCCGGCTGAACAGTTTGCGAGATATTCAGCCTTTTTGACGGTTTCCAAAAATCGACGTGCTCCCACGCTGCAGTCTCCCCAGTCATACGCTGGGTTTTGACATTCTCGGTCCTACCTCGCCAACGTCGACGTACTTCAACACTTCCCCGACGCTAATTATATTACTCAATGTTGAAGCATCCGGAGGACGCAATCAGACGTTCTCCCCAGAATGACCTCGAATTATTTAAAGAAGCGCCCCCCCCACAATTTTGTAAAAGGTAACTTAATGTAACACCCCATTTTTTGAAGTGGATCTGTGAAGCGAGCAAATTACCTATTTTCCTGCTGCCTGCGTTAAAGTTCCATGAACTACAATCATCTACCTCTTTATGACGCCATTTTTGGTAACTAGTTTCACGTCTGTGATACTGTTTAACCATTGTTTGTTTTGTATCGCCTGTAATTATCTGCATTGATCGCGCATAACCCACCGTACTTCTCCCATATGCGCTCAGAAGTGTACATTATTACCATTAATATTACCGGGGATTTAGCAACCTTTCATGTCAGGAAATTAAGACCGTTACAAGGAACGTGTAGGTTATTGCGTCAAAATCAAGAACGTACATAGTATTTGACACTGTGAGATAAACAGAAACAAGAACGTCAATAGCGAAAAACAGAAGATAGATTGCAGAAAAGATGGAAAATTAACATCATACAAGCAAATGTTCAGCAGTGAGAAATAAAGATGGGAAAATTGCGCTTGAACAAGCTCCGACGACGAAGAACGTCAAGCCCTAACTGTTCATCAAAAAGTCCAGTTGTTAACTGGGCTACGCTTAGTCTGCTCGCGCCGTCTGCTGATAGGCTGAATCTGGAATAGTCGAGTCTGCAATGCAGCTAGCGTCTATAAATTTTGAGCTCAGTAAGCAACCGAATTGGATACAAATGAAAGACGGTCCTAAGGGCGAATTCCTTTTTACTAATTTGCTAATGTACAGGAAAATTGGTATAAACTAGGTAGAAGAGGATAACAAATCTTAATACTGAACTCATCAAATGTACAAGCTCCGGGGTTTACGGTTCACATAGATAAGACCATACGCAACAGTCCCGTGATGATGAGGCGATCAAGCGTAGAATGGAACCAGTGCAAGCATGAACAGAGATCTAGCGGTGGGAAGTTGGGGGGAAAAACAACACCAGGACAGGTTTCTACGAGTGAACGATAACCGGATTCAGTGACACATCAATATTAACGTCGGTGGGAGAAATGACTTGTTGAGCGCGCAATTCGAATATTCCCGTCAGTGTTTGCAAAGAGCGCTCGTCATCTCGACCCCGATGATTTCGATTGCAAGAAGGGAGATCAACGAGTAGGGAAGAGATAGAACAGGCAGCGTGGTCACCGACTTCCTATAGACCACATAATAGTCATCAAGCATTCAACACAGACAGATGCACTAGCAAGATAATCTCTCGTTCAGATGATTAATATTCAGGCGCACTCGTCTGATAGTTGTGGGAGCAATCACATTCCCACTACGTTGAACGTTCAAAACTTGTATGTCACTAATTGCTGCAACTTAAACAGCAAGTCACAAGTTAGTATATACCCCGTCTTGAGTAGGATAGTGCCAGACACTCTTGCGGTATACCGTAGAAACAACGATCCTCCTAAGGAAAAACTGAAGCGTTCATGAAAGCCGGTGTAGCTCACTCCATTGGTTGGATGGAATAAGCACTATTAATGGAAAGAAAGCGCAATAGCGGTTGTTACTTTCAACGGACATGGGATTATGACGATATTAAAATAGAAAGAGCGAAGGTACTTTATTGTGGTTCGCCTGGGAAACAAGTTCTACGATCACATTATCCCCCGTATTTCCAGGTCTTTTCCATAAAAGGACACGGCTGTATTTTTTACTCCACTGTCAGTCCAGTACCTTACTAATAACAAACTAACAGATCGTACGCAGACAACTGAAGCAAATGAAACTTAGCCAACTGGAATTAGCTTCACTTTGTTAAGTCACCTATAGTAACACGAAGTAAAACTATGTTGGAAGCATAGATTCATTCTAAAAAAGCCAATAGTAGCATGTAAGATGTCTTGGGCAATGATATTTCGTTCGCATCTCATCGGTTACTTTTGCGAAATTAACATACACTTTATATAGTTGAGGGGCAAGCAGCTAGGCGAAATCAATCTAGAAATATTCGAAACAGTCAGTCAGGTGACCAAAGCGGAAGCAGTAAAATGCAACTGATT
>QNGE01002261.1:0-10552 GCA_008508345.1 Paragonimus westermani | reverse complement strand
ATTACAAAACACCTTCTACAGACCGGCCACTCAGTGGACCCTAGAACGGCTTTCAGAGTGTTCTTTAGACCCAAGCTAAAGCAGGCTCTCAATATTGCTGAAGCCGTCGCAATACATCGACTGAATCCCTCCTTATGCGCTCAGAAACAGTTGGTGACTAACCTTTCACTATGTTGGTAATAATGCAACAGGTACTTTTTACAGTATTTCAGCTCTTGTTTGTTTTTTTATTCTGTAGATTTTTTCTAACCATATCTGACATTCACCACTCAATATGTATGTATCTTTTACCACCCATTAACCGCATCAAAATTATTAATCAGTTGCATTTTACTGCTTCCGCTTTGGTCACCTGACTGACTGTTTCGAATATTTCTAGATTGATTTCGCCTAGCTGCTTGCCCCTCAACTATATAAAGTGTATGCTAATTTCGCAAAAGTAACCGATGAGATGCGAACGAAATATCATTGCCCAAGACATCTTACATGTTACTATTGGCTTTTCTAAAATTTATTGATGGGAACCATTGTTTTAAAGATTCATTTCTCAAATAGATCGAAATGAAACCCGTTTTATTCCTATTTGCGGGAGATTTTATGATAGAAGTAAAATCCAGTGGGAGTAATCGGCAAACGTTTGCCTGCCTTATCTCATGCTGACCTGTTGTGAAAGATACATTTTCTTTCCCTCATTATTACAGGCATTCTCGCTTCCGCGTACGCCTACGCAGCCGCATGCTAAGCGTTCGGAATGAGCAATTAGTTGGGAAACACCATGAACACGAATCTGCCCACTATTTCAAAGGATCCGTCAAATTTGCTTACAGACGGCCGAGTATGAGCTGTATACTGGCACAGATATCTGCACCGGCTGTTGAACTTATGCTAAGAGCGGTGCCTAAGAACGGATTATGTGTAAGCACTAACAACTGCCTCGCCAAACTTACCTGTATAGTGTACTAACTTCAAGTGTTTCGCAAACAGCGGCCCATCGTGTTGACAGTGTGAACAGAAGCATACAAGATGCGATCAGAAACAGGGTCTTGAAGCGTTTGAGGCAATGGGTGCTCAACATATCACCGGGCTTTTCAGACGAAATCTGTGTGGGCTCTCTCGCCTCAAAATTGCGCGAAAACAGATGTGTGCACAAGCCCACCCTGGTGAAGAACACGCGGATTATCATCAGAGAAACATATGTAAAGTGGTGATGAAATACGACGTGCTTGAATATTCTCACTTTGCTCAGACCCTCGGAGTGTCATGAAAACAAGTAATGATATGGTGATTATCGCAGTCTACTATCGACAATAAATAAAAACAATCATCTGACAACGCAAGCTGTAATCATTTTAGCCACAACATTTCGTCGGTCGACATGCATCTGAATAGGTGAAAATGGAAGCCAAGTAAACAGGTATTTCGGGAAAATGAACAACTTGGAAATGTGGCAGTATTCTTTGAACACTGAACCCTCAAACTTCGCTTATGAAGCACAACACGAAAACCACCCGGTTGGCAAACACAATATCATATATATCTCTACACGTACACAAAACCTAATGCTCCTGAGAAATAGGAATACATTTTCCATTCAAAAGTTATAATGAAAACATTCTTACAAAGCAAAATCCGGAATGGAGGCGTCAGCATGTTGTAAACACGAAGATGTTTTGAAGATTTATTGTAATGAATGCCATATTATGAGTGATGATTAAGTATAATCAGTTTTTACAAATGCAGCACTAGGGTGGGAGTCAACAGTCTACGTACTTTGCCTAAAATGTGCACCCCAGTGTTTTACTGGAATTCAAGAAATCATTTCTCGTTCAATTGACCAATTTCAATTTATGTTCAACTTGAACCGTCAAGCCAACGGACTGGACAACTGCAGCGGAGTGTTTTTAAACCAATAAGAATCGCAAAACGTTTTACCACACACACATAGTTACAAGAGTTTTGCAAACGCTAAAATAAACGGCTGAGTCATGTTCCTGCATGTTGCGTCTTCTTTGTCTGAACTCACCTATTTCGTTTGCACGTCCGTTGCTCATCCATGTCCAAAGTCGGTCATGCCCGGAAACTGGGAAGGTTCTCGTGCTACCTGCGTGTTCCCTGTCCATCTAATATCAGTGCGTGAACTTTTTTTATCGACATCCCCACTCGTTTCAACACATTAGGACGGGACGTTGGAGGATGAACGCGCTAGGAGCACCTAGCATTGGGCATCCTCCACCAGCAGCCCTGTAGACTTCAGTCTCAGCCACAAGCCAATCGCACGCCATATAACACGTCATGGACCGAGTCAAGCTGAAAGTCACTGTCCGCAGTTTTCCTCAAGTAGCCCCAGTGGTTATATTCGCTGTCTTGCTCTATGGCTTGTTGTATACAAACACAGGTTCTCAGTGTGGCGGCGTAGTACGCTGTCCAGGATTTACGGGTTTACCTGAAGGTATACCAGCTTAAAGTGGAAGTGCACCGACTGCTGCAGATAAACTATCTGTACTTTTCAAGCTACGCACAGAATTTCCTTACTTTCAACTATAGCTCAGTCCTGTGGCGTAGTTAATCCCTAAACTCCGGGGTGATTTTTCAACTAGCTTGCATATCTTATGTGCCACCAAAGTGTGCCTTAGGGCGAACTGTGAAGATCGCATGATGCCAGGCGACCATCGATTATAATCCTTTTCTTGTGAAGGCCTAGTGAACGACTAATAATGAATGATGAAATGGACCATATGGCTCAGGTCTACACCCTATGGAGAGGTACTGCGTGATGATCATGAGGCAACCTGAGCCCATCTGTCACGCTGTAGTGGTGACGAGCGATCTCAGTATACTACTCACACCACTACTGTGCACTGGTGAAACGACACAACAGATTTCAACGTCGACGTGGCCGCGAGAGAAACACAAGAGGGGGCATTGTGGTGCAGCATCGCATGAAGTGGTTCTTGGCGCATAAAGAAGCTGAGCACTGGCGCTCGTGGCAACCGTGACGTTCTGAGACCGGTGTTGTACGCAGATGGATGTTTCTGTTCGCAGTCATGTTGAAACGTTTGACCCATGTACTGGTTTTCCGAATAAATCACCCCTGTGCCATCCACGTTTCCGGCTCCCAACAGAATGATATATAAGCTACCACCAAAAATATTGGTTCTTATTGTAAATATGATCAAAAATGTCCGTCAACTGTGCGCTTGGTTTGTATGATTTCCATTGCTTTCCTGATTGGTTACTGGGCATTACATGTTATAAGCATCATACACGCATTCGGTCTGCACACTTCTTCGATCGCTGGATTCCTACACTTCTGCTGCCGCAAATCGGTGTTACTCAGCGTATGCATGGGCAATTGCAGCCATCGTATGATATTCACTGGCCTCCGTTGATCAGGACTGCAATTTCCTACACCGTTCCCGTTTTGCGTGACCGGGAGAGATCAACACGGCGCACAACCTCACAAAATTACCTTCGCGGCGCATGCATAGACAGGTTTCCGCTTCTATGCTCAGAGTGTAAAAGCTGGTCACCTTCGATCGAAAAACGGTGTGAACAGCAACAAACCAAGTGAATCAACTGAAATAAGATACAGGTAGTCATTGCTTTCGCAGGTATTGAGCTTGCGTGTCGTTCCAAAGAGAAAACGGTCGCGTTAGCGTAAATCCTGGTTTTCCAAATAATTTTCAATACATTAGAATAGAAGTTCCTGACAAACTACCTATGGTTTATCGATTGCAAGTAAACAGTATCGGTGGAAAAATTGAAATACATGGAATAAGTGCTAAAAGTATCAGTTTGATGATAAAATATTTAACCATTTTCATGAAACCAATCCATTGCTAGCGTTAGCTCACTTCTTCAGGTCTTGGAAGTTAGTTCATCGCAATTTTTGAGGTGGAATACGCGGTCCCTGATTTGAGAATGTTTAATTTGGCAGGCTTTTTAGGATTTCGTCGAAATGGAAATAAACGACCAGACGATGTTGGCATCATGCTTCAACATGAATACCAGCATATGTGACAGTGGAACATGCATGGCTAGATCTCCGGCTCCTTCGTCCTCATCAACTTAGTAGTTTTTCCTCTTTCGCAGGATTTCACGTAGATGTTGGTCAACGAAGTTGTTGTTCCTACAATTGGTTGCAAATGACTACCATATGGTCATTTCCGCCCTTGGTGCATATGGAACAGTGAAAAGAGGGTATCATATATCACTCCATGAGTCAGAAGCTCTGAAAGTTAACACTGTTCACCCCAATGCGTCGTTTCTAAATCGATCGAGATCACGTGGCCTCCGGAAACGGATTAGCCCAAGCTGCTTGCCGATCATCGGAGGGTATGTTTCTCATCCACTCATTACTTGGTGCTCAGAACGTCAACCATCTATCGGAGTGCAACAAAATATTCCAACCAACATGACGTTCAGCAGAGTTGAAAACAATAATTGACATATACCCCCAAAATCTTCAAACAAACGTTTCTCATTACTTCATGCACGTGCCCGTTCACCAAGCTGTTCACGACAAAAGCCAATCGGACAGAACAGCCAATGAGGGCGCACTGCACATTTAGCCACATACTGCACTAACACTGGTAGCTGCTCCGTCCAGTTAACTTAACCTATGAACAACAGTTCTGGTCGACGGAACGTTTCCGCGAATCCAATTATAATTTGGCGCAAAACCTGCTAAGAAAAACTGTAATCACATAATATGGCATTCATACTCAACAGAGTTGTTTAGGTCTGTCAACAAGTTCACAAACAATGGAGACGAGCCGAGCTTCCGAAATGTGGTGCAGACACCACTCAGGCAGAGTAAAATAACCGGCAACTTGCTGTCCGCACAAATACAAAATTGACACGTTAAAAGAGAGAAATTTAAGTCAGGATCCTATTAACTGTCAGAAACAGGAGGACTGGAGTGTACAGAAATAGACAAGTAGTGGGAATATGGTTGAGTCCGATTTCCACATGACCGAACTTCGAAAGTCGATGCAATCCCGTCTGACCAGAGATGCGTTGATGAAAACATTCACGGTCACCAAAGCTCCCGATCATCTGCACTAGCCAGTGATCAGTACATTAGGAACAAGCTGCCCGGCGGGTGTAGTGGCCGTAGTAAATAATATTTTCGTTAGTCGTAGCCGATTGTACATTTTTGATGACTTTCCCGCATACTTTCGTTTTAGTCAAGCCGCCGTTTTGCAATTTCCGTCCCTCAGAGGAATCACAGCACACTCCGCGCTTTGCTGGTCTAACGTGCTTTCCCCGTACACTGCATACTCCGGGATCGATAGTGATACACGAAGTCAATGCACCAAATCATTGTCGTTTATGTTCCGATAGTTAGAACTAGAGGGGGGTATTTCTGATACCTGGAAACACCAGCAGTATTGCTCGTAGCTCGGGTTGAAGATTTGGATACTGGTATGTTCTCCAAGCCTCGCAGTTAGATTGCAAGCGTTTCATAACCAGGCCAGATGGCACCACCAGTGTGTAAGTGTTTCAGAGCATAGATTCCAGTGTGGGGTTTCATGAAGCGCGGTTTGTGCTTGCATTCATATGGCATATATTACGGGAAGTCGGTGAGACCTGCGGTCCATTTTTTAGCTTGCATTTCACCGAATACACCCGGAGCTCTGCGGTTTTTAGTAAATGGTTGTCGATTTCTCTCCTCTGGAATTTTCTTTTCGACCCCTTAATCTTATGGTTCCTAAAGTTATAGTCCCTCCCTTATATACTTTTTGGTTTTCTACCAAGTTTAATCTATCTACTCACTTTCTTTCCATTCCTCAGTCAAATGCTGGTGACCAGTGGACCTCACAACGTATCAGTGCTATATACATCGTGTTACACCGCGTTGAAGCCAGTTTCAGAATTTTGACTTTTTTGAAGTTATTTACCACACCCCTATTCTTTGCCACTGTTGTCATCTACGCTCGCTACACATTGAATGCAATAACTCCGTTGTAGTGACAGACAAGATAATATTGAATCGTTCTTGTACTAGACATCTTACGCTGAATGTTTGGTGCTTTTCTTTTGTTTTATTTCTTTAAATACCTTGTAAGCCGCAGTTCATTATCGCATGCTTTCTTCGATGTTTTCAGCTGGTGATTATTTGCATTAGGAAACAGAATCCGACAGCGTTTGACTTGAGGCAATATTCAACGCAGCAAATTTTCTCGCGGTTTTTAGGAGAATTCCACATCTATATACGATGGTGTTCTTCAACAAGCATGCAAGATGCGGTAACAATTGAGGCGCACTGACAATTAAAGCGCCACGGTGCTATCTGATGGCCATGTATCACGAAAAATGTTCGGAATTAAAACACCTGTAGCGATAGACTTGAAAGTGTTGTTGCCTCTATACCTTCCTTCATTTCTTTCAAAATGATTGGTACGGGTAAGTATCGATGGACTTTGTTTGAAATGAAGTTGATATCGTAGGTCTTAAACGAATATATAACGCTGGTTCATCGCGGTTTAGAAACTATTGAGCAGGGGACTGTAGTCTCAGCAGCAAAATTAGATTACACTGGACAAAGGTCAGTACAGATCTCAAAGTAAGGTGAAAATCCTTTCATAGGTTCGATTACCCACAAGATTGAACTAGCTAAATCTGTTCAGGCACGTCCATTCTCTTCTGATGCCATAAAGCCCGCGAGCTTGAACGATTTGTGCGCCAAGCCGTTTGGTCTCCTCGTAACTTGAGTCTTTAAGCTCAGTACAGATGGTGTTCAAGAACACGCTGCCCCCGAAATATGCCAGTACCAATTGATAAGACGGTTCTCTCGAACGCCTTTGTAAGTCGGACAGTGGCGTGTCTATCAACAATGACCTAAGAACAAATGAGGACGAAGAGAAAGCTTAAAATAGGACCGCGTTTTATTTCCTACACCCGCAACGTCTACCCTAGAGTCTGTGCATGAAGTTGAGAATAAGAGTGCCGTATCCACTGAGGCCTATCACCTGGATGGCCCACCATGCTCGTCCTCACCCGCTGATTACAGTGAATTCAGTGGCCGACTGCGATCCGTACAACTCGCCAGTTCCACCAGCTGTTTGATGGATAACGCGTTTTCGGGAATTCTGAACCGAATAATTCTTTTTGGGCTGACTGCAAGGTTGGAAGAGGTTCCTTCTCGGTCAGGTTTACTTTGTGAGTTTGTGAACTGTCTCACAACCCCATCCGGAATTTTGTATCTAGCAGTTTGGACACTCAGAGTATATAAAAGTGGAACTTCAGGTCAAAGTTCCACAATGCGGATTTGGAGGGAGACGGAAAGTTCACAAGGCGAAATGAAAATTTATTGGTCATACGCCTAGTAGAGACGTTGGCTTTCGATGATCCAGTTAATGCGGTCTAGAAATCGCAAGAGAACCTCTCTCGGGGAAAACTCAAAACGAGGTCATTCCACTCAAGGCACTGCTGACAGTTCTGCAAGTTTTAGGTGTTATTTCTCAAGCACTATTTTGCGCTTTTATAGAATGTTTAAAAGAACAGCGAAGAAGGAGTTTTAAGTTTATGCATACGAACGAGTCGGATCCGTTCGGCAAATTATCCAAGACCAAATGACTCACTTGTGCCACTCAGACCAATACGCTCGATTATAAAATTATGTCGCCCATCAACGACACCAATGAAAGTGAACTGAGCGGTTGATGCTACTCCCCTGACCTAACCAGCGGTTTCATAAAAGAACGTGAAGCAGTGTGGTCTCACTCGGGGTCTCACGATAACCACTTTTATTGTTGACGTCCAGTCATCCGATAAATGGGATATGCACATTCTCTAACTGGCAACGCTTGGCCAGGACACATTATTTATTAGTTCTCTAACTCTCATTCTTGCGCAGAATGTCAGACAATAATGTCTTTTCCTCTAAAACAGGTTTTCTTTCTTCGTTATTACAGGTTATCTAACGGCAATTACGGTAAGCTGGTCGTTAGTGTGTTATGGATGGTCACCGGCACTTCTGCTATCAACGTGCAATCAGTTATACACCCCGTGTTGTATGCTAGTCTGTTAGTTGCCTCATGGTGTCAATAGTCCCGCCAAAATCAGAAGAGCCCTGTTTAGCTTGGCGCTTAGTTTCTCCAGTGATACCACACTGCTTCGTAAGTTCACTTGGTAGGCTTATGTGTCGCACGTTTGATAAATCGCTTACCCCTGATTCGCTTTTGAAAAACTGGCAATGATGTATGCCGTCGGTGTGGTGTTTGAAGGAGGAAAAGTATTGAAAACTGTCATATGGGCGCAAAAAGGACAATTGTCAAATTTTTGTGAGACAATAAAGCGGATAATCCAAAACGAATGCCAGGGGGCTTATTTAGCATAATAGTTGCGATGTAATAAGTTGCCACTTTTTCGATCAAGACATCCTGTTGGGCCCCGCGCTTGGTTTTGGATCGTAAAAGTGCGTTAATTGGGATTTCCTTCGTGGAATACATCTTGAGGGAACACCCAGTTTCGTGCAATTTGCAATACATGTATGAAATTGTCATCCCCGATCACCACGCGTTTGTATTGTGCTCCACACTAAACATCAAAGCGAATAAACTTTCAAGCCATACTACCGCGTTTGTAGGGTAAATTTCTGTCGACTCTGATCAGTATCTTCTCCAGATACCGATCGACGGGACGTCATTCTCAAAAATGATCATACGGGTTACTATTTGATGACTGGCCCACTCGCCGTTCATATGGGACGGTGTAAAAATGAGTAGCTTATCCCACTATACCATTGAGGAACTGTGCACTGTGTAATTTACTTTGATTAACTATTTCCGTGTGTAGATTGTCGTTTCTACGCAACACTATATCAACCCATCTGACAGCGAATGACCCATATCTAGGTTGATTATTTCTCCGTCGACAGACAGGATCCTCACTTTCAGTATTTCGGCCATGACAGTTTGGTCCTCGTACAATGGACACTCATGATTTCGGTGATCGGTGGAGTGTTCTAGCCGGTTGCGGACCCGAATGCTTGCCATCAGTGGTTTTATTGATTTATGCTTGTCCACTAACAACCCATGGATCTCAGATAACTATCCTGGGAGATCCAAGGTTATCAGACCACGGAAACTCAAAGTGACCTGATATCAAATATATCTCAATACCGGATGGTCGCAACACATCCGGCAGGTATAGTAATAATAATCTTATGTAAATATCAACACACACGTGAGGAGCATGCTGAGATATGCGCGATCATTGTACATAATTACAGGCGGTACAAAACAACAACTAATTAAATAGTTCTGCGAACGCAAAATCTACTACCAAATAGAGCGTAGTCGAAAGGGAAATGGCTGTGGTCTACGAAACTCTGATGCACGTAGCAGAGAAAAAGACTAGTCCGCTCGCTCCACGGATTTTGTCCAAAAATGTGATGCTACATCAATTTACCTTTCACGAGGTTTCGTATGGGTCGATTCCTCGAATAGCTCGAGATCACTCCGAGGAATACTTCCAAAGGCATCTTCAAGGTGTTTCGCCACTACGTGATATAATCAGCGAGGGATGACGGGAATTCTAAAATCCGGCAAACGATTAGACAGACACCAGCGTAGGACTTCGTCAGTTGATGGAAACCGTTGTAAAATTAAAAATCTCGCGATCTGTTCGGTCAGTGTGAGATGTTACGCAACCACCCGTCACAAAATGTCCCCTCACGCAGTGTGTTTATGATATCAAGAAAAAGAAGCACAATCGCACGTGTCAAATGAAACAAGGTGGAGGATCACATTTACCATGGCGAATAATGTGCACGCAAAATCTTTTTAAAGAGGCTTCACGCAATATCAATGCGTTTGCGCTCGTTAATAAAATATATGACGTTGTCCACTGGTTGTCATG
The DNA here is from genome assembly GCA_008508345.1 of Paragonimus westermani. NCBI lineage: Eukaryota > Metazoa > Platyhelminthes > Trematoda > Plagiorchiida > Troglotrematidae > Paragonimus > Paragonimus westermani. The sequence goes on along the minus strand of QNGE01002261.1, from coordinate 685 downwards.
GTGTTTCGTGGTTTACTCCGGACATGATCTGATAATCGGAATATTGAGGCGACGATTCAGAAGTCCCCGTGAAGCGCGCGTACTCTAAGTACAGCTCACATGAGGTCATTCTGCTTGATTTACTAATAAGCTCCATTTTTGCACTTCCTAGCAATCTAGGTAATGGGCGCAAATAACGCAGGCGAATAAAGCGATGTTGATTTTACAACAGTTTCGTGAGCCTTCAATGGAACAAATGCTAGATGTGGGTGTACGTGAATGATAAGGACACGACGAACCGTTTCAAGGGAACTGTTTTCGGGTAGAGCGCGATAGCGAGGACGAGTATGTACGTTGTATGCAGCTGATGGCTAAATGTTTTCCGGGACACACCTGGAGCCATCAAATGATGCACAGAATTTGAAGATAAGCATGGCGTTCGATAACCTAAGATAGCTATCCAGGTCCTTTTTAAAACGCTGAATGTTGTTACTGTCTGTGGTTTTATTTGAAATTTTACTTCAAATGTAGGAATAAGCTGCAATATTTATTAACAGACAGCACCATCCCATTCAGGCTCTTACTTGCGCATGCCAACTGCTTCCTGACATAGAGTATGTTATCAACTCCCTAGACCGATGAATGTTGTCTTATAAAACTGCGTTGTCATGTACCACGTTGATGACTTTGGAAGCTGAAGTTTCGA
>QNGE01002260.1:93053-120650 GCA_008508345.1 Paragonimus westermani | reverse complement strand
ACTTGTAGGGAGGGTAAGAGCCACATACACGTTTAAGGAAGTCAGTTCTGTCCGTATCTCAGTGGATGCAGACTGAGTGTCCTCCAAGTCCTTTCCCCTAAGGGGAATTTGTGTAGTACCAGTATAGTGAGGGCGAGCGATCGCACTACACTAATCACACCACTACCATCCAGCAGTGGAACAACAGCATGGATTTTGACATCGAAATGTTCGCGAGAGAAATACATGAAGCAACATTGGAGTGCATCATCACATGAAATGTTCTTCGCTACATAAATGAACCGAGCATTGTCGTTTGTGGCAACCGTAACTTTCTGGGACCACTGTCGTAGGCCGATGAGTGGATTTGTTTGTGGTCCTGTTGAAACACATAGCCAATATAATGGTGTTTTGACTGAGCAGCTCTTATGTCATCCGTGTTCTAGGCCTGCAACACTGACATCTACGCACGCTCTACAGTGGCATCGGAGAAGATCGCGCGTTGGTACATTCGCAACTAATACTGTGTCAGTCAGTTAAACAGACGTGTGCTGTATAACTTTAAGCAAACAGCTCAAGCAGACAAAGGACCTCAGAAGTAGTATAGCACACTGCTCCACTCTAAGACCAACACATTTAAAACTATGCTCGTAAAGATACGTCTGGGAATACATTTCGTTCTGTGATCCGTCAACACCGTTAGACTTGACGTGAGCCACTGTGATAGATATGCGGAAAAATGAACGTTACAGTCAAGTTACGACAACAAACCGACATACTGATAAGTACAACGATAATTAGAACGTATAAAACGTTGATCACTAACGAGTGACAAGAACCAAGTGTGAAAATCGATGTTCTGAACCTCAGTAGGACAACAAAGTTTACTCACAGTGATAGCATAGAAATGTGGACTGAATTTCGAGTTGTTCGTACTAAGTAATATCTCACAAGCGGTGTGACGTTTGTTTTGACTTCCATCGGGTAGCACATAGTTTACAGGTATTATCAAACAGCTGGTTCTGTTTTCCCTTAAGTGACGATTATGACGGATAACCTATCCAAGGTAACAACATGCGCTGCTCTGATTTGAGTTTTAGTGGTGCTAATGTACCAAGGTGTATCATTCTAGTGTTTAACGAGGTGGATAGACGGTAAGTATCGCCAGCGTATGTGGTGTGCAATTGGACGTGCGCTCGACACTCGTCCAATAACACTTTAGAACGCCATTCCTGAAGAGCAATCGAAACGTACTCCAAACAGTCATCGAACTAAAGAGACATGATAAGGTTTGAAAACAAACCTCATTTCCAGCAATGTTTGAAAATATGATGAGTTGTTAGCTCCAGCTTAGTACACAAACAAAGCCAGCAACCAAGAGAAAGGTAAATGAAAGTGAGATGATCTCTTGCCCACCAAGCAAAAAGTGCATAGAACCTTCGAGTGTGTTGAACAACACTCGAAGATTTGTAAGAGAAACGACCCAGAATAATGGAACGACCGATGAGTTGTTAGGAAAAGGGTAGGCATTCATTGCGCGCAATAAATTATACGACTGGAGAAAGTGGCTCCGAGTTTGTAACAGGCCTTCTAAAGCGGGCATACACAGAAGCATGCGTAAAGAACAGACAAGCGAGAGTTATGATTACATCAGGGATTCTTAGAGAAACCACGGGGTTGCGAGTCACCATACTTACCAGGTACACATGCGAAGCGTAAGCTTGACGATCGTCAGTCAGCATGCCTGGTACTCACCTCAAAACCAGAAACGGTGCCTCTTTTGACCGAATTTGAGAAGCCAAACAAAAGCTCAAACAGAAATGTGAAATCTTATAGCATTAACATGTGTTTTTCTCTAAAATATTGTACTGATCATTTGACCCACCGCCTTTACCATTGTGTTACTTGGTCCAATCGTATGGTTGCTGATACCACATCAATTGATGAAGGTGTGAAAGCGGTCCAGAAGGACAGTTCAGTTGATCTGGGTTGCCAAAGTACACTTCACTTGACCATTCTAAGTTCAGACGGTTCGGATGGGGCCACTTACGAGCTGATTAAGTTCATGCATCCGAGTCTTGTTGCATATTGTCGGTTCTCTATGCCATTATGTTGTCATGTGAGCAAAATAAAGACTGCTCCATCGGTAAAGTTGAAACCGTTTAGCTATTCATACGCCGCGTGGACTTGTAGGGCATATGACCTCCGTTGTAACAAACCGCGAATTCAACACAAACGATTCCCAAGGTAAGAAAACAAATGAAAGGAAAACTCTCGGTTTGAATAAGTGTTTTTCCCGGCGTTCACTTGTCTTCACTGGATCTTACATTGTATTTTGTTTTATCCGTTTGTATGGATACGTTTTATTTGCGCTTATTCTTCTGAGTGGTTAATCGAAAAGTTTTATAGTTATGCTTGCTTAGTTGACAAAACTTATGGAATAGAGTTAACTAAGAGGAGTGGTAGGCCACGACTGATCTGAAACACATTTTGCACTAGTTTAATTTCTCAGCACTGTTTTGTTAAAACTGTTCCAAATTCGATATAACACGTGTTGAACTGATCAGCGGGGGAATGAATAGTATGGTGACAAGTGGCCAAGTAGGTGACAGAAACAACTACATTCCAGCCTACTGTTCGTACACTTTGATGATCGAGGCTTAACCGAAATGACGAAGTCCTCTTTCTGTCTGGTGCGATGCAATGAGCCAACCTTGTCGTACAGTAGAAAAGTATTCTCTTGTCTCTGGCCAATCCCGCATGAAGTTGCAATTAACGAACGTAGTTACTTCTTGTTAAAGCCCAACAGAATAGAGTCAGAAATCCTCCTCTTCGTAATAATGAGATCGGTGTTGATAGTCGTAATCTGAATGAGCTACACTACTAAATTTGGCAAACGACAACGATGACCTCAATCACTGGTCATCTGAGACAGGCACGCAAGAAGTATGTTAAAAGTAGACTAAAGCATCGTACAGTGTGGCTAGTAGAAATATTTGCGGGAAGAGACCAAAAAATCGAGGTTTTCAGACTTCCATTTATTCTACAAATTCCTGCTTCTATTAGGGCCATCACAATGTACGCTGTTTGCTGGCGAACCCAGACAGTCCATCTAATCATAATGCGAAAGATTCCGTGATACCACAAGTTACTGTTCTGATAAACGTATACGGTGTCAGGAAATCGGTGAGTTCACAGCAGAAGCAATCGAAGCATCAATAACAACAAAAGTCGTAATTATTACAAGAATTGCTGTGTTCTCTTTGGATGACTAGATGTTCAATGTCTTGGCATGCTGGCTAAACTGAACATGCAGTGAAAACACAACAGATAAGATATGGATTTGCAATGTGATGGGAAAACGTGAAAAAAAAGCTGTACTATTGGGTGATGCCAAATTGGTATTTTTCAAAACGGAGCATTTTTGTTCGTTGCACGAGTAGAGCAAGAATCGGTGCTCTGTGAGCAGTATGTTGTACAAACATAGGTTTACAAAAGTGTACAGCCTGTCTCTATGAAATACACAATCGGCGAACGGTACACTCAGGCCTAAGCAAAGGTAACACAGTCTCTGGACCAATTATAAAAGATATGGATAACGAATAAGATCAGTGTGAAAGGTGGAAGACATTCATGGGCAATTGACAAAACCAAGTTAACCTTTCGCGAGAAGTCCAATCAGTGCATGGAAGGAACAGTAAAGTTAACGTAACGGAATAGAGGGCATGCCGGATAATTTTAGAAGAGACCCGATTGCGAAAAGTTAGGGCTTCAGGTGAATTCGAACTAGCGTCAGAAACGTCATGCCCATATGCGGCAAGCTGAGATGCGAAACCACGTTAAGAGCCCGGTAATTTCGCAATTAGAACCTGGCACCTGCCCGTCCCAATGTTCCACATGGGATCCACCAGATGATCCAAGGGCTCAACTTCCTCAGCAGGAGACTTCTTATAGTTTCGTGTCTTCTAAATGGTCAAACCTGTCAAACTACCCACTAGGGTTACCGCTTTGTCGTTCAACGGTGACGTTTGCGCGTACCATCGTGTACTGTCTGAGATAGGATGGATGAGGAAAGTATGAGAAAATATTTTGGGTAGAAATTGCGACCCAAAAAGTGAACTGTGGTCACAATTGCGGCGACTAATCTTCCTATCATTTCTGTTCTGCACTGAACAGATTGAATAAACTAACAAATCAAGTGCGCTAGTCGTCAACGGTCTGGAACAGATAACAGAACACAGCGATAGGTTGAATGTAGAAATTAGTTCACGAATGGCCTCCCAAGTGAACGGTGACTTTGTGAACATCACGTCTTCGGCTGAGTAGTCGAGAAAAAATCATATCACACTAGTTGGTAGGTGGAAAAAATACATAAGCATGTGTCATTGTTACACTAAACAGTCCAAGAACGAGGCAGTTGAGTGACCAAGTTGACCACCGTAGGTCTCAAGCATGTAACCCGGACCTGATGCAACGGTCTTCTGAACAAATGGTTCCGGATTGCATAGCTAATTTCTGACTTCATTTACGATAGTTGAAGTATGATAATTGAACTTTTGACTTAGTCACGAGGTGGACGGAAAACTGGCTTGATACCCAAATCAGGCGGAATCCAGTGCTCTGAGTTACAGATGCAGCAAAATTGCTCACAGCATGCAACCCCCAATTTTACTGGTCAACCAAGAAGGATGATATGCACCAGGCTGAAATCACGCAGTGCACCACATGTAAACTGCTCAACAGAAAAATGAAAAAATGCACACAATAGGATATTGCGTATTTGAGTAATGTAACTCGTAAATCCTAAGGCAGATATTGGTGAAACTCGTGTATCGCAACGGGTGCGCTATGCAATTTTCGTATCGTGAATGTAGAAAGCAAGTACGGTTAAGCAGCAATACTATATTGTATCGTGGAGGACAAACGTACGTGTAGGCAACAACAAGTGGATAAGATTGTGCAAAGGGACCCTATACTGTATGTCAACACTCGGGAGCAAACAGGCTAAAGTCCGCATGGCAAATCCAATCGGACAAATGAATGGTTGTGGGCGCATTGACGTGATACGGACGGTGATTCATGCACACGAGCCCGCAGCACAGGCACGCACACCAATGAATAAAATAACCGGCGGCATACCTGAATTACACGCAAACAATCGGGGCAGATCGTAATGGAATCAGGGCTTTTGTTGCACTGTGGGTCCTTTCGATTGGGCTAACTAAGTCACGAGCCACACGTTCAGTTAACGCTTCTACCTTGTCTAATGTCTGTGGAAATGTGAATTTCGCTGCTTTTGGAAGTGTATATCTGTCAACAATACTTTCAAGATAGATGTTCTCTGCAAATGTTCGTCATAAGAAAGCCGGTACCGCCTCAGGCACATCATGTTTATATTTTTCAGTACTTGGATGCTCCAAGCCACGATTGAAGTTTCTTTTCTGCTTAAGAGGGATAAGACTGAAAAGTATATTGCCTGTTCTAAGCGTCATTCTGATGAACAATCCCGTGAGATGAACCATCACCAAGATTCTGGGAAATCCCCAGATGTTCAACTGGTCAAGTTATTTCGACCAAATAATTGAGACGCATAAGTAATGTATATATATGCAGAAGAATGAATGTGAATGGATGTGACCGTACATGAAGTAGCATGCACATACGTTAACCTTGGTCTATTCGCGCATTAAATATGTACTGTCCGACGGTCGTAATTTAATTCAAAATTCAGTGGATATCGTATCCTGTTGCAAGTTTAAGTTCAGCTGCACCACTAAAAACAACTGAAGGGACAGTATGAGAAAGAAACTCATTCATTAAAAAATACTAACCAAAATTCGTAGTTTACCTGATTGTTAAACATACGCATTGTACAGTTGACAAATTTTCTTAAGGCAGTCTTAACCTGCAGCGCCTTTGTCCACGTGCGTACTGCACGTACTGCACGCGACATGGGGAGAGCAAGGACTATGAATGCCATAAGTGGCTTTCCCAACAATCCTCCAGAGGTGCAAACATAATCATGTGGGTGCTTAAAGATTCAGTAAGATATGACTATAGCTTGATTTCGGTTACATACTTCTCTAACTCTAGTATGTTTGAAAATAGTTAAGGTAATAAATTCAAGTTACAAATATACATTTGTAATCAGAATCAAAAATGATTTTATTGCACCCAGTGAAAGGCTTTATAAAAGTACTCACAAGCGAAAGTGGTCGAGCGTTCAGATTTAGTAATTCGGTCATGCCTAGTGTGAGGTCAATACCGTAGTCGTTAACACGGTTGCCTCATGATTGGAATGGCCGGAGTTCAAATCCCGGTTGTGGCAAGGATATGCACTACTGACGAGCTCTAATGAGAGCAGAACTCGAGTCCAGTGGTTCTTTTCGAAAGAGCCTGGCTGGAAACTCTGTCTGAATGCGAAGGCTGCAATCAAACGTGAGTGATGTTCAACTTGAAAAAGTGTAAGTAGACAGAAAGCGTTAGCAAAAAACAAGGTTGTCAGAAGTACTTGAAAGAAAATTTTCTTCACTTCCTAAACCTATTTTAGTGACCGGACCTACGTTCATAATGTCTAGACCATAAAGTGAGTTGATGGTCCGATCATCACTCATGATCACCATCTTTGTAGGTCAACTGATATATCGGCCGGTATACCTGTGGAACACATTACTATGGGATAACCCCCTTCAATCAGAAAACAGCTTACAGTAGTTAGCAATATCATAAAAGAAAAACTCATTGCCACTGTTACCCGCTAAACTAGTTCTCATGTTAGTGACTCATTTCAGCCAGAATTCTTTTTGGTTTGGCCAGTTTCGTGCGATCCTCAACAAACCATCAATCAGAGTGCAGGTGGCCATCCAGCACTCTTCTGCCAGTTTTGCAGTAATATCGAAGTTTAGAACACGGTTTATGGTACGTCGCGATTGCTAGGGATAATTTGCAGGATTTTAGCAAAACTATTGTACATATTACGGATTGCAATTCAAAGTCTTATTGCATCCGCAACACTCCATAATTGTTACATGGTTTCTGTTAATTACACTATCAGCTGGTGAGTTAGGCCATAGTTCTACGCATGCCCGGATAGTAGGCCTGGGTTTTCTGGATGGCTGGACAATGTATCCGTCTGATGAGCCACTAGCCACAATCTTGTACAGCCGTTGACGTTTAGTTAAGATTTCGTAAACTCATCATAGTGATCACTTGTCGCGAGCCAAGAACACGGATGACATAAGAGCTGCTCAGTCAAAACACCATTATATTGGCTATGTGTTTCAACAGGACCACAAACAAATCCACTCATCGGCCTACGACAGTGGTCCCAGAAAGTTACGGTTGCCACAAACGACAATGCTCGGTTCATTTATGTAGCGAAAAACATTTCATGTGATGATGCACTCCAATGTTGCTTCATGTATTTCTCTCGCGGACATTTCGATGTCAAAATCCATGCTGTTGTTCCACTGCTGGATGGTAGTGGTGTGATTAGTATAGTGCGATTGCTCATCTTCTTGCACTCCTCCCCCGCAAAGATTGTTTTAGCTGCAACGAAGGCCGTTCTGTACTTAGCCTTCTAGCCGAGTTCAAACACAGCGAATCGACCCGATAACCTTGCAATCGATTACACTTCGAAACTTCCTGTACTCTTACCAAGTGTTGGTTGGTCACTCTCCGAGCTTCCGTTAATTCAAGTGTGCTCATCCGTCGGTCTCCCCATAAACCAATCTTCTACTAGACTGGCAAGCGTGGCACGCGACCATACATTAGCTCGAATGGCGACTTTTTCGTTGTCCCTTGCGGCGAACAGCGATGGGTCAACAGACTCAATGATAACGTTTTCTACCAGCTTCCCACTTTCGCAGCCAACCACCCCTTGGGTGTGCGATCGTTTCTCTCCGTCAATCCGTTTGATTGAGGATGGTATGAGTTGTGCGTATTTTCTTGATTCCCAAACGCTCCAAACAGTTTCAAAACTCCTCAATTTCGAAGCAGGAAGCTTTATTAACCAATATGCTGCGTGGCATCGCGTGATCTGCAACGATGTGCTCCATCACTGTACTGCACACAGTGCTTGTGCGCCGATGGGGTAGAGTGGGTGCTTCGACCCACCTTGTGTTGATTTCAAAAAGTGGTTACTGGAAAGGCGCCCATCACATCCATCGAACATAATTCCCCACTTTCACTGACCAGGATTGGTTTTGTGAGATACTGACAGGGAGGGTTTATGCTCTGCAGCAGCTGACATTACTCGTACGTCTGCATATAATCGTTAACATCATCACCACTTTCCGACCAGTACGTCCTTTGCTTCGGTATTTCACAATTTCGATGATCTCCCATATGAGCCGAGTGATGACATCCCTTCACCCTTGTCACCCTCAAGTCCACCGGCACAGCCGGCACGTTTATTCCCTCTTACATCTAACGCATTAAAAGCCTGACACTATTCAATCGCAAATCGGACCAGTGCATTCTGAAAGCTTTCAATTCCGAATTCACTTCGTTTTCTGGCGGTTGTCTTCCCAATATAAGTTGGTCACTCACCTGTCAGATAGTTGTATCTATTTTCCGTGCTGCTTGTAACTTTCCGGGGTCACTCTCCAGTTCGATACTGTTAACTCCGATCACGTCCTTGTGGACCTCATCCGGGTGTTGCGTACGGGAAGGCAAATCGGGCACACAGTTCTCTTTTCTAGCTACATGGAGAATTGTGAAGTCCTACTCATGCAGTTGTAACGTCCAACGAGCCAGCCCTCCTCGGGGGTCTTTCACCGACATAATCCGCTCCAGTGGTTTGTGGTCGGTCTCCACATGGAAACGTCGACCGAGCAAGTGCAGACTCCATCTTCCCAAGACCCACACAGTCGTTCAACATTCCTCTGTCGTTGAGTAGTATTTTTCAGCAGAACTCAGAACTCGACTGGCATATTCCACCATAACACTTTCCTGTTTTAGTGCAGCTTTGATTCCTATATCACTCGCATCCGTTGCAACAACAAAGCTCTGCATGGTCACCGGAAATTTCATGTTCAATTGTCCCTCTTTCATCAATTGCTGGATTTTGACAAAAGCCTAAATTTCTTTCTCTGACCAATTAAACTGACAATCTTTCTCCAGGATTTCGTATAACGGGCTCGCGAGGTCATGGGGGTTTTTAATGAAGCGACTGTAGAACCCAACGCGACCAAGGAACTGTCGCAACAGCCTCTTCGATTTTGGCACCGGGATTGCCTCGGGCAGTGGTTTGACCTTGCCCTGACGGACCTAATGACCAAGTAGTACCAACATTTGTTTCGCTTCGGACTATTGATCCGTAAACTGGTTTGATCAGTCTTCTGCAATACAGGTGAAATATGTACCGTATGTTTGGTCCCATTAGCACTGTGGGTGACGATATCGTCTCCACAGACAACAGTATTGCCCAATCCTACCAGCCCCTTCACTACCAGTCGTCTGAACGTGAAAAAGACGCCTGACAGCCCGAACGTCATAAGTTTGAAACGATATTGCTTTTTTACCACTATGGAGGCTGTTTTATCTTGGTTCGATTGTTTGAATGGAACCTGTCAATATCCGGAATGCAATTCAAACACTGAATATGTCGACCTCCCGTCGCTTATCTTAAATCCGCGCTACCGCCGGAAGGCTACAACTATTGATCGTAATACCACTGAGCCGCCTGTAGTCGACACAAAATCAAAATTTACCGTTGGGCTTCCTCACCAGCAAGACGGGAGAGATGAACGGGATATCGGCCTCCTCGATGATCTTTCCCTTCAGCATCTTCTTAACTTGTCGTTCAACTTCCGGCTGCAAGTGTATAGGGGGTTATTCTGGGGCCGAATATTCGGAATCGCTTTGACTTGATAGATATTCCATGTTCAGCTCAGTCACAACAGTTAGACAAGTTCTGATCCAAAGTAAAAAATTCTTGAATTTTGCTTATCACTCCATTCAGCAGCTGATTATCACAGGTTGATATCGTTCTGGGTGCATTCACTTCAATTTATCCGAGCTGGGGTTTGTGTTTCCTCATTAGTGGAACCACGCCGTATTTCATTATGAGTTTATCATGCTTCAAATCAATCATGGACTCAACACGATCGAGGGAATCCGGTCCTAGTATGGTCTGACGTGCGTCAGGGGAAATGATGGAAAGTTGTTTGATTAGGTGACCATTCAAACAATATATTCCACCAGGCCATTAACTTTGAGGACAAACCCAATGACTGTTCGAACGACCATCACACACAGCTGAACATTCCTTCATGTCCTCCGGCTAGTCAATGAAATCGCGGACCAAGCGTCAATCAAACAACACTCAGAGCTATCACTGTTTTCCTGCCTTGTCGGAACTGTTGTTTTACCAGTCGTTCCCGTTACCGGTTTCCCCTCCCCAGACGAAAAGCAGTGAGGCGAACGTTTATGTAAGCGCGAAATTTTTCGCCAAATGCGCAAAATCTTCGCCAATGTCCCCGTCTGTGAAAGTGGCTAAATACTACACTTTACGATTGAATGTTTCGAGGCAACAATTGCAACTCAATCTATCTAATGTCTCGTGCTGTTCAGCTTTAAGCCGGCCTTGTTGATTCGATGTAACACTGACAGTAATCTTTGCGCATGTTTCCACAGTATGTCGAAGAATAGTACGATATCTTTCGCACACGCTATCACTTTCCACCGATGTCCCAGAATGTGGACTAAAAAGTGTGTGAGGATATCAAGAGAGCTGCAGAGAACGAACAGCCTCCCAAGGAATCCGTACAGCTGTGTATCACACGGATGACGGCTTTGTTCTATTTATCTTCGTCAGTGTTAGCTGTAACTGGCACTCGTTCCAGTCATCGGAAGTTGACACAAAATGAGTGGACTAACATGGCTTTTCTGTTCACTGATTCGAAATGGGCCGCTTGTTTGTTTAATTATTTTCTTCTCCAGCATGTTCTTGAACAGCTTCATTTCTAGAATCAACTTGAATGATATTCTCCTGAATAATCGTCTGCAGTCACGTAGCCGGCTGAGGGTCAGTCAAATTGTAGTGGATTATCTAATCGGTGGTGCGAGTACTTCAACTCTCAGCGGAATACCTCAACGCGGCGGGGAGGTACGTCCGAAAGCCCACAACTAGTGGATCAAGGACAACATGGGTGACTGGATGGGCCATCGCTTAGCTGGATCGGACGAACGGACGAAATGGCAGACAAAATAGGACGGATGATCAGGTCGGGGGTGCGGTTATTCCAACACTCAGAGGAATATCTCGACATGATCAAAGAATACGGATAGATTGCGGACAGCGTCAGCGACCGGACGAGTCACCACCCGATGAGATCGGCTCAGCGGGCGAGGAATGGCAGGTGAAAAAAACCTTGACAGAAGGCGTCGGACACAAACCGGGCCGACGCGCACCCGACGTGTGGGCGAAACAGGGGCTGTTGTGTACCGAAATTCTGACTCAAATACGAGCGTGCGCATAGCATGAGAACCAGGGAGTTGGACAATAAAGGTTGTGCTTCATTGAACGCGTTTTTCGCTATAAAATGTTTGATCTACTTGCGAAGTATGTATAGATCATCTGTACTAATGAACGGATTCATCAATAAATTCCACATTTGCTTGAGATGAACATCACGGTAGGAACTTGGCAACCATCTTCTATATCCAGCAATATCTTCTTGTCTTCTTGAAATAGGATCACACAATATTGCCACTCTGGAGTAGCTCACTCTTTTTAAGACTGATATTTATATTGATTCGACGAAGCGGGTTGGTACACATGCTGTTATTTCCTTCACGCTGTCGAACACTAGCAGTGCGTTGGTTAACCCGATACGGTTTATCTAAATTCCGGTGTTCTGGTTACTAGCGTCCTCAAAACATTGAGTTCCCTTGATCTAGTTCACCAATAACATTAACATTTCGTTTACTCTCTTCAATCACGAACTGAAAATGGTAGAATATACAGAATATGTAGATGAAAACAACAACAAAAACGTTCGACGATTAGGCTTTACATGAAACAAGGACCATCATCAGTTTCGGAGCAAACAGATTGCATGAATCGACCACTTACTTACACACAGGGCCGGACGACGAGTATCGGTTAACACTATCTAGGAGAGAGAATGCAATTTAAGATTCTGACTGTACAGTGAAACAAGGAACTAACTGGCGGGTTCAACAACATGACTTGTTTCTATAAAGTGCCTTGTAATGGATACTATGACGCATCCTTCTTGTCTTTGACCTGCACGGTTCCGAATCTATCTGCACACTCTCCATCACTCTCGTCAGTTACTCGATTTTCTTCTCCAGATATCTCATTTCCAACCTTTCGACGTCCGTCCGCTGAACAACTCTAATCAAACCGTCGATAATCGTTGTTCCATGTGGCTACCATCCGTACCTTCTGCTACAATTTCAGTTACAAGCCTGTAACAGTGGGACTCGTATGACTAATATACCGTAATAAACTAGCTCGAGCCCAGCGCTATTCTCGACGCAATAGAAACAGAAGACAGGGAGCTGTGGATGCAATTATTTTCTCATCGTGGTTCAGGTTACACACACTTTTATGGGTGGCAGAACGTTAGGCAATTAGTTACGGAATATGAGACAGACAGGCGTCAATCATCCCGCGTTTTCTTGGCGCTTAAGTCACGAAAGCCTCGCCTGTTTGACAGTTGTCCGACCGGTGGCAGAAAGATAAGTAGGACACTCCTGATTGACTGTAGTCCAGTTATTCCAGGCGATGGATACTTGTGTAGTGAGGACAGACGGTCACACTATACTACATACACCACTACTATTCAATAGCCAGGCGACAGCATGGATCGAAATGTCTGGGGGACTAATACGGGAGAGATACAAGAAGGATCACTGGAGGACAGCAACACATGGAATGACTCTTGCTACATGAGGGAACTGAGACTTGGTGTTCAAAGCGACCGGAACATCCTCGGATCAGTGTGGTGTGCAAATGAGTGTTTTTGTTCTTAGTCGGATTGATGCTGTTTTGTTGAAGGTTTTCTTTCGTCATTTCTCGCCTGCTGAACCGACTTCTCTCAATGATGGTTCATTTGATCTTTCGTAATGTTTGTTATCCATCCCCTGAGGATTTGACCATAGTGTGCGTCCTCTTTAAGATATTTTACTGGATTTGAGAATAATCGCGGATCTGAATTGATTAATTGTAACAGTAGGGCCGCATTTTTTCAAGAGATACAAGCACCCTAGTCGTTAGTAAGAGCAAAACACATTTTGCTATATTGTGCAGATGTTTCATTGTGACAACTCTCATTTTGCGGAAAGTACCTATTGGAAGATTGTCTTTGAATGAAACTTTGTTGTAGACAGCTTTTTGGATACACTGAAACTTTTCAGTTAGTAATCTACCTCACTTGTGGGTAAAGTACTCTTCAAAGATGTCTGGTAGACAATAACCTCGCAATCCCGACTGCTCCGTCTGTAGTCTACCATCGAAGTGTACAGCTGACGTTTGTAAAACAGCGTACAAAATGATGACCTTTAGTAGGCAACAAAACTGAAGCTCAGAAAGTACTTGTGCTACCCTGGACATGTTGATTTTTAATGTAGTGATCGTTCAGTAGATTCATCTGAAAGGAGTCTAATCGAACCGTACTGGAACGGCAAACTGTTTGCCGATTCATATGCAAAGGTTACTGAAGAAACATGAATGTACAGAAACGAAATCTTGGATTACTGTTTCTATTTGCTCCCCATATTTTCTTTTGTCAGGAACATATCAGTGACGCACCGTTTATGCAGCTTTCAACCGCCCCATCGCTGGAAAGATGGTTTGTCAAATCTTAGATGTGAGCACTCTTATGAGAATGATTATTGCCACATGGACCGCGGTTGTATTGGAACAAAACTTCTGGTCTCGAACGGCTAGGTTGTTTCTATCCTAAATCATAATGTGAAGCCCAAGTTCAGTACCAGTTACTATATCCAGTACTTCTCCGAAAAACAAACTTTGATGGGCGTAGACTTTTGCGAAGCCAGTTTTTCAAAGTTCGTTTATCATTCAAATTTTTAGGCGAGAAACTGACTGAAATGACCCTTATCTAGCATGTAGTTTGTTTTCCTGATTTAAGCAAGTTAATTGTGTACACGACGGGGAGTTAGCACGATGCACCTTTTGTATCTTAACACATGTTTGCTACCTCCGATTCCTTTGGTTCACTCAAATTATCGTGCACATCTTTATCCTCTAGTGAACACGGATAACCAGTCAGACGTTGTGAGTACCTCTGGGCAAGCGGTTGATCAGGTGAACTCAAGCGAAGCACGACAGTGACTGGTCAATCTGGGCATGGTCGCAGTTGATTGGTTATTCTACACCGTTTGTCGATTGGCTACCAGCCGCGTGTAGAGAGACCGGATTTGGTCGGTTGATATATGGAACAAATTTGTGAATATTGGTCATGGCTATCATCTTGTGAGTACGACTCAAAGGATGGCTATCGAGCAACGAACCTCTGAAGTCGAGGAAATACATTCTCTATGGGATGACACACCTTGCGACCATTCACCTTCAGTTTCCAATTTGCGTGTTAGCGCATTCAAGCGTCGATATTCTGGCGCTTGCTGTTTAAACGTACTCCTTCTCGTGGCTTTGTTCTTCGCAATAGGAGCAATTCTATATCTAATTCTCTTACCAAAGTTAAACGCCTGGAGCCGAAACGTGCAAACTGAGGTCATTGTTTATTGTGGCAAAATAAACGGAGTTCAGCACGAAAACGTGGTCAAATTTCTCGGAATTCCGTACGCACTAGCTCCAACCGATGAGAATCGTTTCAGAAGACCAGTTGAACTGACTACCACTGAACTTTGCAAACGCGCTTGGTCGCAAAACATTACTGCACGTCTACCAAAACGGCCTGTTCACAAGATGCTTGAGTACAAGGCACCTTGTATGCAGCTCGTTCCTATTACTGACGAACTAGTTGGGAGCGAGGATTGTCTATATCTGAACGTGTTTGTTCCGGTCACTAGTTTACAACCTGATGCGGAACTAAAGCCGGTTGTTGTGGTCATCAACAGCTTATTTTTCATGTACGGCGGTGTCAGTGGACTCCCAATAACCCAAGGCCAACAACCACATTCAAAAACTATTCAACGTGCTGATGCGATTCACGTGACGTTCAATTTTCGTGTTGGACCACTGGGATTTCTTATTCATCCCACCGTCAGACAGGCTAACCTTGGTCTGTACGATCAACTAGCTGCTTTACGCTGGGTTCGCAATAACATTCGGTCATTTGGCGGTGATCCCACAAAGATCACTCTGTTTGGCTACGGTTCTGGGGCAACCAGTATCCTGGCTTTAAGCTTCAGTCACTTGGGACAAAACTTATTTGACAATGTGTGGGTTTCTGCCCCAGCTGTTGGCATCCCAAGAATGACAACTGACCAAGCAGTCAGCAGATCGCTTGGTTTATATTCATGTGATCCAAGGGGCCAACGAAAATGCCCACAGGGTTTACTGACTCGAGCTGAAGATATCGTGCGCTTGTGGAACTGGACGCAGGTGGAACCTTGGCTCAGGGACCACATGTTTGGCCTTCCAGAGCGATATGGACGAGGCGGCAACTCGTCTCAGACAGAAGTTGATTCGGTCCCACTCAACCACATATTGGTCAACGATGGGGAATTGATCGATGCCACGAGGTGGTATCGACCAGTTTACCATCAACCAACTGTATTCGGTCAAACTGCGCATGAGACATCCATTTATGTGGCACCGACAACTGTGCCCTTTTGGGATGAGGCGTTCTACCGTCAATACATGATGCGAAAGCTTACCGCAGGAACTACTTTGGACAGAGCAGCCATTGAACGTTATATCAAATCAAATAATTCTATAAAAAACTGTGTCAACCCATCGATTCACGTAGACTTTGACGTGGAGGCGCAGCTGACCGGATTAATCACCGACGCACGGTGTACCTGTCCTCTAGGATCAATGGCCAAAGCACTGATTCCATACGGGAATGTGGTTTATCAGTACTATCTTCGTGGGAGACATCGTCGATTTGACCCCTATGCTCTGGCTTCGTTTGTCTCACTTGCCTTTCACGGGTGGGATGGGATGATTTATCTTAGAGGCTATGAGTCACACACGGACTTTCTTGAACCTATTACACAGTTGGAGCACAATGGAGCGGACGACCTAACTAGGTTGGAAGAACTGAGTAATCTGTTGAACGACGCGATGTACATGTTCTCGCGCACAGGTCAAATTTCTAACTGGACTCCAGTCAGTACTGGTCGATTTCACGTAAACCTTATTGAAAATGGTACGGTTTGTCAGTTGACCAACTTCCTCGAGGAACATTGTGTTTTGTGGGAAGAACTAACCAACGGGGATATGATACGTCTAGCATGGCAAGTCTGACTAGTAACCGCAGCATACACGCTCACGCATTCCGTAACCAAGTATTTATGCTCTCTTACGGTGCTTTCCTTTTATGAACTGGTGCCACAGTCTTTCAAACTATTCCATACAAAGTTCACTGCAATACTGCTTATAATTCAGATGTATGTAAAATTTAATGGCAACAATTCCCCTCAGAATACATTGTATATAATGGTTACGTATGTTTCTATGACCGAAGATCAAGTATAGTTTGATTAGATGGGTTGAAAAATCGGGCATTGGGCAAAGTTCAGTATACATCAGGACGAATGTCCTGGTTTGTGGAATCCCGTGATTACGCCAGATTACTTTAATTACCCTAAGATTCTATATGATGGTCACATCAGAAGAAAAATCTTGTGAAGAATTTGTTCGATAAGGCCACGGATGCAAAAAGCGTACTCAATCTGTCTCATCTCGTTGATTTGTACGAACATTCTCTAAAAATCCAAAGTAAACGTTTTCATTCACACGCCTCATGCGCTGTACTTATGGGTTTTAGTGCTAGCAGACTATTCAAGCGAAAGCAAGGGCAATCGAGTTAACTAAGACTCCAGACCATAGTCAATTGAAAGGTGGCCAACGTGGTAGTAGTTCGTGTGCTAATTAGAATCTATTCCTGGAGCTCTGGCGAGTTGTCTACTGAACGGGATTCAGATCGCGCACCCTTTTCGAAATCCTTCTGAACTTGCAACGCACGCTATCATGGTTCCAGCAGACACTCCAGCTTTTGAGGAAATTACTGAGCTGGTTTCGGAATGTGAACGCACGCTCGTCTCAAGCGGACGAAGACGACACGCAATGGCTCAGATTTCGGACAGACCAGGTCGACGTGATCGTTTGTCTTAGGCGGGCGATCGATCGACCAACACGCATGCCTGGGAGCGTGCAAGCGTGCGGTCGCGACGTCCAATGCCCAGACATTCGAGAACGTGTATGGCTATCGAAGAACATCGCATTTAGGTGTGACGTCTTCCGCCCTTTAATGGATTAAATAATTCAACTGTTTAAAGCACTGAGTTCCTCTTAACCAACTAATCAATCCATTAAGAAGACAAGCTTAAAACAATCCATTCTTTTACCGTATTTGAGTGAGACAATGAGAAGGCAAAAATGTTGTGTTGTTCGCCCGAGTAACATCAAAGAACATAAAAAGCTTATTTTTTAACAAAGAGCATACCTCTTCCGGATTTTGGATTTATACAGTTCGTCAAAATGGCATAGGTGAAAGTGCATGACTCGGTATTGTGCGTCATATTAGTACACATTTAAGTCAGCGTATTGGAAGTGGGAGTTTCGTGAAAGTTATACATTGCTGCGTCGTACACATACTAGGTAGCTGTTCTATGTGAATCCAGTGTTTCGATGGAACCTTGAGTATATGAATAGATGCTACTCCGGAGAAAATCATATGACTTGTGTCTTCTCACTGTCTTATTCGAGAAAACAAACGTTTGACGCGTGCTATCATTTCGACCAAGCAGAATATGTAACAACAGGAAATGACAACAAGAGTTCCTTAGCACGAAGTTAGGGCCAAAAGATGGTCACTGTGAGGGGTGGATTGTGTGAGTCATTAATTTTTGCGTACACAACATCGGCTGCCTTCGTTTGATCAAAGCGATTTAGCGGACGAATGGCACTTTCGGGTTTAAGTACGGTTGTATGAAGTTATTGGGTAGATACTGAAACCTGTTTTCAGGAGTAGCTGAGCAAGCGATGACACCGCGATTCACGTTTGGTTTATCGTTGGGCTGTCGGTTCACACAGTTCAATGAATCAAACCATCTAGAGTGATGTTCAGCTATTCGTTGAGAGACACCGATCCACCTGTGGACTGTCACTGCACCTGAAAGTGAACGGGTAGACAACATTTAAGATGGTATAGTTAAGCAGGCCATGTCTAGTGTTTTCAAAATAAATTCCCAGAGTTGATGACAAGAAGCATAGTCTGTCTGTAAGATATGCCACTCCCAGCTAGTTGGAACCGAGGTCTCCACACAGTGAATAAACGGTCTCTCTGACCTGTCGTTTGATGAAAATTTTTAAATTAAATTTACGGGCTAGAGTGTTTTTAACCCTTTTGTTATGACCTACCCTTCGAATGTCAACCGGTTACATGTACGAATCTGTCATGCTCTGTCAAACAAGGTTTCGCCTGGCGACCCGCTTACAGATCAAAGGTGTAAACTAGGGAATTGCAGATACTAGCCATTCTAAGTGGCTTGCGTTGAATCAAACGATGCGGAGTGTTCCCATGATTCCTGTTAAGAAAAACGTTTAGAAGTGTGAGGTTATTGCTTCACGCACTGGTAACAAATTTGAATCGGAGGAAAAACCCTCATTTAAAAAGTTCACGATTATGGTCTTATAATTTACATTAAATATTCATGGGAGTATCACCCTGAATTAGTAGCTTAATCAGTCCGATAGCTACCGATGGTGAGCTTAAAAGACTGTCCGTCTAGTTGTTTGAAAATGGCTGCCGCAAATTCAAACAAACAGATTCTCTTACGTAAGGAAATGAGGTTCTAAGATAATCAAGAAGAACAGTCAACCAAATACCGTGAACTGAAACGAAACCGCAAAAAACTGTACAGTCTCATACACGGGGGAGAAGCTGTATATTAACAGACTACTTTTATTTAGACTCACTGATACGCCACTCACGACATTTAGTAGCTCAATGGAGTCACTAACAAGACAAGTTGAGAAAATGTTTCTAACCCGGTTGAACACGTTAAACAGGCCGTCTAGTCGCCAAGTGACCGGAAAAAACGTCGACTACGAAGGTCCTAGTATCGCATTTTCTGATCACCATTATTTCGCTTGCCAACTCTTAGCTGTCCGTAACTGTCCGTTCGGGGTCCGTTCGCCGGTCAGTCTATGGCATGCCTTGGTCAACGAAGCTAGCTGAGCATCAGCAACGTCGCATTTCCACCCGTTCTACTAGACGAAGAACCGTAGTGTTTGGAACCATTTCCGACCATCGATTGCCTATGATACATCTTACACAACATAAACGGAAGTGACTCGAACAAGGCGTGGTCCGATGATACGATGTTCAGTCACCGCTGTGGTGCGATAAGGTGGACAAAACCATTGCACAATGGACAGGCAGCTTGCTTTCCATCTTCAAGACATACCTTTCAAGATGTCTGAAAGCAGGGTAGTCTTGACCACGCCAGCTCGAGGTGTAAGCTCAGTAGGTAGATAAGTTCGTGGATTACCCATTAAATATCGAAAGTATGGGCAGTTATCCACAGTGTTAGGATTAGGATTCCAGATGTGGGTAGAGCACCCACTCTCTATGTTGATATTCACATCAAAACCGTGACTAACCGTTAGCGATTATTCTGCCGTGTGTAACTGGCGCACTACCATCTGCAAACAGTAGCGTCAGAACCGTCGGGTCACTTAACAGACCTGAGGTACCAAAGTGTAGGGTATTCAGGAGACGACCATCCGTACGGTATTCTATTTGAACACCGTCTTATGAACCGTGAAGGGCAGCTATCAGTCATACAGTTAAACATAAGCAAAACAGAGTTGGGGTTAAGCTACAACCCATCTCACATCGAGGACGGCTTCGAAATCACAGAAGCTGATCCATAGGACTGCACCTCCGTCTTCCTGCCCGCATTTAATAGGCTAAGTAACCCGGCAAACTGACCTGTATACTCAAGCTTACCACGTACCGAGCACAATGCATTGGGGCTTACGGAATCAAACGCCCTGATAAAATCTACAAAAGAGCACACAGAAGTGGGCTGTGTCCAGGGCGCTCTTCCAGAGCTGGAGAGTAGTGTAGAGTGTCAGTAGTTTTAAAACCAACCTCGAATTCACATTGCTCATCAGAAACACTCTCATGTAGGATTACTACATTGGCTCGGTTGAGCAGCGGTCGTGACAGAGCTTTTCTAGCTCAACTCGGCTAACTAGTTCCTTGGTAACTGTTTGTGCTCTCGTTCATCCTTGATCGACAAAAAACGTACACCGGGAAGATCCTTAAACTTCTGTGTGACTGTTTCCCATTCCCAGTTGGAGTAAATCAACTGGAACATGGCACGCTCCAAAACTGGGCTGCTACACTTCAAGTCCCCTCGGAAACATTTCCATTCGCGGTTTTTTTTTTTTAGTTTTCCGATCCTGTCTCAAGTTCGGGTCGAAGGCAAGTGCTTCTTTGGTAGCTCGCTGGAGCAGGCAACCTACTGATATCAGCCTGAATCGCAACAAATCGGTTCGAAAAGAATGCGATGTTTACGCCAAATCATCACGATGACTTCCAGCTGTGTGTACGAAAAGCCAAAAGCTTTTTTGCACTAGTATTCCAGTGGACTGAACAAAAGGACCAAAAATCTACCTAAGTGAAACGCAGAACTCCTTTTGTTACCGACGGGTAGCACAGTATCTTATGAGCTTACCACACTTTTTCTACTGGTCAACCAACCGGTGTGTGTAGGTTGTCCCAAAGAAAAAATCGACCACTCACCTGTGTTGAGCAAACTAAGGTGGAGAGCCGATAACACAAATGGTCCTTTGTATCAACGGTAGGACACATGGGTGGACCACACACTAGGGTAAATCGAGAATTATCTCGACTGAGTCGCAGACATACGCGTTTGATTCGGAGGCCGATGGTTTGACGATAATCAGTGTACCAATGTAAACAGCGATTACAGAACAGACACTGTTCTCCCGAACATCTTCTGCCGCACTTCAGGAGAGGTAACTGGCGCCCACGTCCTCAAGCTTACCCTGGTTTTCAGATATCGCCTCATTCAAGGCTACAGCATCGACGCTATACGGACTCGGTTAAGTCACGATCGGTGTGATGTGGCTTTTCTACTGTATATTGTTGTATTGATCCAACAACGTACGTAAGTTACAGACAACGTTCCATATCAAGGGGCATATTTCCGAGTGGTTTCAGAGACTTCACCGTGAGTATCTGACGCAACAGCCTAGTCTGTGGGACGAAAATAGGTAAGGTTTTCATGGAGGACTCCGCCGAACGTCTTTTATTCAAAAGCCTGATCTGTAAGGTAACCAGATGAAGGGTTTTCTTTTTTGGCAGTGTGATATATAGATCTGTGAACACAGATGTTTTTTTAATGTTTGCTCCCCCTTAACTTATCAGATATGATAGAACCCGGTGGGACCGTAGCGATAATCAGCATAGATCCCCGGATGAACACAACACACCAGTCTGACTAACACATCGAAGTAGCACAATTGGTCAAGATCGTCAGTCTGTCAGTCACACATACACACACAACAGATTGGGCAACCGAGAACTTACAGGTCCGGCCTTCCTTCATTGAAATGGAAGTATTGATTGCCTACAGTCTGCTTTCCTAGATGGACCACTAAATGAACAAGCACAACCAGTACAGGAAGCATGTTATGTACTTAACTCAGCATGGTATTCTAGGTCGTCGTAATCTAACTGACATCCTTTTGGATCGTATGATGAGAATGGGTCATGCCAACCCAAATTAAAATTCTGCGTACATTATTTTGAGGGCGAAGCTGGTCCATTCGATCAGCTATTTTAAATGAGCTGCTAATGTGAGCTCAATAGCACCGCAAGTTCAGTTTGTGAATGAAAAATAACTTAAAAAATTCATACTGACTCGGTGCCAAGGCTGTAAAACTGAGAAATGCGATATGCCGCTTGGCGTTTGCGCATCAAGGCTATATTACATCACGTCCTAGTCCACGAATGGTATGGTGAACCTAGAAAACAATATAAGGTATCACAATTATTCTGCAGAATTGGTTAGATTCCAGTATGTCCACCAGTAATTTGCAATGTTTTCATTAATGAACGCAGCTTTTTATTAGCCACTGTCTGGCAAAAGGAAACTCTCGTGATAGCACACTCCGTTAACGATATGTGTATTTTCACTCTTTTAATTTGCATACACTGCCACAATTCTGGTTTGCAGTCTTTTGGCACCTTCCAATCGCAGGGATGTGTGCTAACAGACAGCTGCTATCGACCGTGAACTATGGTGATCCAAAACCTTGGACGATGGAGCCATACGATTTGACCCGAGATGGGTGTAAGCCTACTTGCCAGCTAATATGACTGTGGTTGTAGCGGTGTTCGGAACAATTATAAACATGACTTAGCTAGCAGGCGCGTCTCGGTTATACTCTTTCGGTTAAAAATCCAGTATGCTGGTTCAGGCTTTGGTTCCAGATTCACCTTTGTGAGACACCGCTGGACAAAGAAATGGACAGGAGTTAGCAACTGTCAGGTGGCTGGGAACCGACATGAAAAAGACAGGTCGCATTCTCAAATCGTTAGCTAAAAATCTACTACTCCAGAGTGTATTAAGCAAGATGTTACTACCGCTAGCCTGGCGATACCGAAAGACTACGTAACCTTTCCCAAATATCATTTATCCAAGCTGCCATCACCCCGCTCGATTCAACACAGCCCCATGGACCTCGTCATGTTGATCGTCAACGACAAAAGTTTCACGAATGATTACTATTTGGGACGCGTGTTGATTTCTCCATAGGAAGTTGGATAGAAGGATAAACATGTAGAGATTCACAGGTTAATGACCAGACATTAACACAACAAACGGTGATGGTAATTCGGTCAGTGCATGAGCTGTTCTCTGGTCAACTTATAGTAGTGAGTTAGTCTTTCTGGACCGTAGTTCACAGATTTGAGCCAACGCAGATAAGCTTACTATCAATACTGTCCTTCCAGGTTGGTCGAATGTTTGTAGATAGCAGTATTCTCATCTACTGATGAAACCCTATACTGAAGTTTAAGTCAGATTACAGCTGAGCGAATTTTCTGCCTAACTCTGTGGGGCATTTGGAGTATGTGGTCAGGTCAAGTGGGGTGGAAGCAGACACGG
Organism: Paragonimus westermani; assembly: GCA_008508345.1. Classification (NCBI taxonomy): domain Eukaryota; kingdom Metazoa; phylum Platyhelminthes; class Trematoda; order Plagiorchiida; family Troglotrematidae; genus Paragonimus; species Paragonimus westermani. The sequence continues at coordinate 97,340 of QNGE01002260.1, read as the reverse complement.
CTGGTTGGTGTGATGGTCGTCCAATCGAGGGATGAGTGATCTTCGCTGAAGATCACTCATTTGTTCGAAGGACAGCCGATAGCGCTTACACAAATATTATGTTGAATCGAGCGGGGCTACTTTCTTTTTTCTGTCAGGTTCGAGTTAGTTAACTGACTCTGGGTGGCTTTGACCTTCAGCTTTGCTCACGAACGCGCATGTACATTGATGACCTACACGGGTTGAGTACTTTAAAAACACCCTATCTACTTTTGTCCAAGGAAGTATTTACTAAGATAGACGTAGGCTAATTAAGCGTTAAGCCACTACTAAGAATTACCTGGCCAAGTCTTCCAAAGAAAGTCTGCACCAACCCTGTAGTGATGTAATGGAGTCAGATCGATGTGAAAACAATCAGGGCAACGTGAATTAACCGGTCATACAAAAATGTACAAGCAGCGATCTAAAAATTAGCCTCGCTTTAGATCAGTTCAATTCGGCAAACATAGATTGATCGTGTCCAAACCGACTCAATGCCACTCAAAAACGAAAAACACCAATGCACTGGCAAATGAATCAGTATGTACATCCTTAATGCATTAGCCATGCCTATAGGATGTGGTCAAAGTCCACCGGGCCACGCATACACGATGAATGGCGTCAATCACGAAACCGGTCGTGCGTTTTCGGCGAATTTTGACCACTAGACCGGTACTAGTTAGGTTACCACACATCCACCCACAGTTACGAATTTGACTGTCGGAATTAAAAGACATATTTCCCAAGATGACAATACCATTTTGTGTGTTTATGTTAGTCGCTACACTAAACGTGTAGCATACACGCAGGGTGTTTGTACTCCGATTGTCCGTCACACTTTAGGACCATCTTCGGGTAACATGACGTTCTTTCAAAGTAGGGGCTCCAGCAATAGACACGAACAATCATGAGCAAAAGACCCAGGAAGCCATGCACACGACTTACACAAACGGAAAACCTAAGTGGCGCTAACAACACAGCAGCCCGCTCTGTCACAGAGTTCAAATTCAATCCATGCGCGCTTGCTCGTTTCGATCGCGCTTTAGAAAACGCCCCGCTTCGTAGAACACTGAACCCGGTGCCCTAATATCTCTACGACCCGGCTAGTGCTCACACAGAGCCTGCGGGTCTTCTGCCCATTTTGTCGGAACTTTCTTTTGCATACTTATTTTCGTCCTGGCACTTCTTTCTTTAACCCTGGCCACTTTCTTATCTTGGCAGGGCGGTCAAATTGTAACATGCAAGCCAGCCGTTTTTACTCAGGTTGTCCGTTGCACCTGTGATTTACAACAGCGATGAAACCCAAATTAGTCAAACCAACGGCGTCGATAAATCAGGAACACACTCTCATTGGCCAAGCGTAAGTTCAAGGTCACACATACTAGAAAGTTGAGCGTGATCAGCAGCTCCTCGAATGACTTGAGAGTGACGATTTTTGGCAGGCGTTTGGCGACTGAAAAAGTCGGTCTGTGTTGCTTGGTGCGAATATGTCGAGTCACGATATGCATTAGCTCTGATGTATTTTGGGACATGTTCCTTTGTCTCAAGATCTAGACGCAGCGACTGATCAGTTCTGTCAGGGTAAACGCCACCGTAGCTACAGGTGAACGGGTAAATACAGTGTGAAGTAGACCGTACTGTTACTCACGTCTTAATCAAGCGGAGTTTTAGTGAACTGGTGCAACTGAGTAAGCGTCGTAAGGCCGATTGTGCCTAACTGATTTTTGTCTATGGTCGGAGTCTGTTCGAGGAACGCACTACACGCTATTCCGTTTCATCAACGACACGTAAATGACATAATATTATTCGCTCGATAAAAAGAGACGGTGGAAGAGCTATTGAATTTACTGAACTATTCACAATGCAAGCTACGATTTTCACCCGAAATTGACAATTTGGATACAGTTTGTCGACCAGTATACCGAAAGTCCACTGGGGTGGGCAACACTTGAAGTTCAACGATTTCCCACCTCTTAATCGCTTGCAAGCAACTTATCCAACGGAGAAACTTCTATACATTCAATTGCTGTATTAAATAATCAATAACGCTACTTTTTGACGTGACGTCTGACGCATGTTATCCAACACACGTATAATGCAGTTAGACTGCGTTTATTAAGCTGTCTTAATGCGAATAAGTGAATGATCAAAGCACTGGAGTGTCACACTTTACAGTGAACAGAATGAGTGTAAGAATATCAGTTCAAAGCTATAAGGTGAACATGCTCCTGAAAACGGTCTCCTAATAAAGACGTGTCGTAAGAAAGACAAACTGATGTCCAGAATGATGAGAGCCAATCTTTTCCAATGTGGACCGACATTGTACAATTTGTGTCAGTTCTCAGTCTTCAAGTCGAACACTCAGACGGCGAGAGAACGAAAATGACATAACACATGAGCAACGGAATTGCCTCGCACCAAACGAGAACGGCTGATGCCTTCAGAAAAACAACTGGGATACCAACCTTCTCATGACTCACGGGATCACTGGATACGAACTTATCGAACACGCATGGGCTTACTTTGAGGCGAGGAACCAATCAACCTCACTCACATGCAATTGGGCAAGCCTAAATTCGTTATGATAAAGGAGTGGGATGGATCGCCGGTTGAGCAGTCGGCGGAAACCAAGCCAGGAAGGCTAGGTTAGGTGATCCGGTTGAATGAGGAAATGTGGTTTACCGCGCGTAAGGCACAATACTAGGTCTGTTCACAATAAATGTGATCGGTATTCAGAACGGTTCCCCATTTGTATTACACCCTAGAAGTGGAAATAACAGATAACACTAACCTTTGAAGATAAACACAAATCACACTTAACCAGAGAAGACGTTTCCAACCCGTATGTGTGCAGTGAAATTGACATTTATGTTAATGCACTTGCCAGCCTCGTTTAATTTAACACTCCAGGTTTTTACCCAATTTGAATCGTGAATGAAAGATTTCACCTACACAAGATGGTCCTGAAAGTTCTGCAAGTGGACACAGTCACACCCATGGGCGAACGTGTACACTCATTGCACGAGTTGGATGGCGTGGGTTGATGACAACCAAGTTCGCCGGGCAATTTCTATAAATGTGTCATACCCTGGGAATGTGAATAATCCTGAACAACGGTCTTAAGAAGCGGATCGATCAACAGTGGAGAACGACGTCATGAGCATCGGATACTGACGTAAGCGTGCCTTTGTAACTGGAATGTCTGAACAAGCACAGGAACCATGAAACTGACGATCGCTAACGCATTTATAATAATGGTCTATTGAAACAGTACGAAATGACAAAGAGGAGAAATTAACAGCATAAAGGCATCTGCAGTTAGTACACATCACCAACATATAACAGTTAGTTTTAGTTAATCTAATGTCCCTGGTCTATCACGAAAGATTCTGTGTGTGGAGTACCTCCGAGGGAAGAAATCGCAGCGTGAGATTCCGTGATTCTGGTAAATATTTGTGGTGACTTGTTGAAAGCCAAGCAATACACGATCGTTGACCAGTGAACAATCAAGGACGCTGACGCAGAGGACCAATCGCGATGTCACGTATGTGTCCCCAGCCAGATAGTGGTTTATTCATGATTAACAGCTCTGCGGCGCCTTTCATACCTATTGTTTTGGTGTGATTAACCAGGCTTTTGTCCCCAGGCGGTCCTTGCTACATTCGGCTCAGTCTTGTCGATCCGAGCACAAACCAAAAGCTGGTATTCCCGTCGATTCTGAAGTGCAGTTACTAAAAACTAGCGTCACGATGGTGTTGTTCGTAATCGAACAGTTGAACACCGCTAAGATTCGGAGGCGAGTCGAAGGTTTTTAGTTAGGGCTCGGCATTCTAAAGAGCGTCAAAGTTAACAACCCACCAGCCCACTTGCAGATTGATGATGCACGGAACCTGTTTCACTTAGACAGCGTTGCGTTGTCGAAGTATCAATCCAAACTTGTGCATGCAGAATTAGATAAGCTTCTAACAAAATCCATAATGCAGGTAAATTCCCCAGCAAGTGAGCGAAGCTTTGTACGCTAGTGAGTGACTCGAATGCACAATTAACAGATTTGTCTACACAGAATCAGAAACATGTTACGCACTGTAATTTCGATGATAAGCTGGTCCTCCAGGTTGGGGGTTGGAAGATGGTTGGCATCTCTTCCTGAAAAACGTACCATTTCTGGTACACCGCCACCCACCCGCTGCCTTGCGGTACAGGCTTTTGAGCCAAAGGCTTTGGTTGAGAACCCTAATCGTTCTCCTGTCTAGGTCTGGGCGTCCTGGC
>QNGE01002260.1:29987-89849 GCA_008508345.1 Paragonimus westermani | reverse complement strand
GCTGATGACGCCTTACTCTCACTTGCAGCTCGGTTGTGTTGTTTGCAAGGTGTAGGCACCTTGATGCTGAATGTTTGAATATGGACGTAGTCATTTTCAGTAGTTAGGTCCCTTCCCGTCCCCTTCTTTTTCCTTCTCTCTTTCCAATATAGGGTTTGCTGTTTCTTTATGGTTGTGTGGCAGTTTAGCATTAGTGTTAACCACTGATATATTGCTGTCTATGATGATGATTGACGGATCGATCAACTGTTGACACTGACAACACAGCCTCATAACGGAAATTATTGATGCAGCAAGATATGTCGTTTGCTGATGCACGCGACAGCTGTGAACAGAGGCACAACGTGACGATGGCAACCATAGAAAGACCTGTTGCCATATTCCGGAAGCCCACTCGAGAAAACCACTATCAGAATTAGGTCAAATCTCTTGCCAAAGAATGCTGTAATGGTACTTCACGAGGTAAGTCAAGTGATGTCTATCTTGCGATAAATTTTACTTCCTGTCCGTTTACTGCTTAGTTGTCATCGTCCTGACTTCGGTGTCCACGTAATACATGCCAAATTGGAGAAGCGATGACGTTACGTTTTGAAGACTAAGGGGATAATGACGTTTCGCTTTGGTAGCAAACGGGCGAAAAACAGGAATTATAGGAACCATTGATCCAGAGCAATGATTTTTCGTACAATATTGTATAAAACAGCCGCCGTTCCAAATATCTGAAACTGTTCCGTCCGACTATGTTAATAGTAAACGCCACTATAAAGTCATGGTTACAGATTATGTATTTTATCCTGTGGGAACAGGTCAGCGAGATGTAGTTCATCCATTTTGTCTGCAAACTTCAGTGATCTGGACGAAAAATAGCGGTTCCATACAATTTTCCCCAAACGAATGGTTAGAAAAATTTTCGTGCAGTAATACATCCGAGATGGCTAGTTGTTCAACCAGTTGCTGAAAACGCATCTCAAGACATCACTGACCGTTCACAACCTACTTGCTACTGAAAATCAGTTTAGTCGTCCAGAAGATCACGTGAATGAATATTTCAAACATCCGGTTCATTCACATAAATGCTTTCAGATAGGAATATATAACATTATGCCACTGCCAAGTCCGGACCACTAAAATGAATTTATAGCTGATTCAACGAGGTAGCCCTTTTAGGGTAAACCGGTAAAACATTGTTGCAATGCTGATTGCAGTTTTACCGACATGTTTGGATAGAACATTGAATTGACATCTTCGCCGTTCGTAGTTCTGTTGAACACCAACTGGATGATTGGACGCTTCGGTTTCATAAGAAACATTTGGTCAAAATCCTTCCTTGATGTGGTGGGTGAGTATGCAGCAGCAAAGCCACCTGCCGTAGGCTTAGACTCACTTGTATAAATGTAAAAACTTTCTTTCCAGCCCCATTAAAATAAGGCCTCGTGAATTGTTGAGTGATACGAAAACCCACGTTCGGTTTTCAGGACCAAGACATCAATCGTGCAATGTGCGTTACACGTTGGTCCAAAGGTTTAGGACGAGCAACCACAGTCGATCAGGTGACATTATTGGCAGGCAGTGTTGCTTTCATTGCAAAAGTGAACGGCCTTATAACGCACACAGTACGTAATCAGTTCAGTGATTCTGTCACGACCATTGTTGACGTGTTGGTGTAACGCAAACAGACCAAAGAAATTTGAAACAATGAGATTCCTTCATTCAGTTCATCAAGTCGGCAAGAAAACATTCCGAGATGCAAGCATTTCGTTTATTCCCGTCAGTCGATTACATCAAACATTCTGTTATATAAGTTTATACCATAGTGAGAAAAGAATGAAACGAACGAACGTCACATGGATGCAATCGCTGCCACGGGAACGAATGATTGCGTCAGCATGTTCTGCAAACAGAGGGCCGATGCGTGGCGCTGGATTAACACTTCGGGAAACGTCAACATTTTGGGGTTACGTCTGCGTACTTTCTCCCACCGAACTCTCTCTGTCACTCACGAACATATGTTGGATGGTACACTACCATTCTCAGATATTTCTGTTTCTGTGCACTCAGACGGTACACTTAATCAGTCTGTTTATCGGAGTGGGCAATACTTGTAATTTTTCCATTTGCGCCCGTGGTTCAAAAACGCAGTTTGGTGCGAACGCTTTTTCTTCGAGGAAGGAAACAGTGTACGGCCGACCGCCTAAAGTCTGAAGAGTAGTGGTCTCCTTGCCAATGGGTATCCGGTCAGATTCGTTGAAATTTAACGTAAGGAGCAAGTGGTCAACTCTCAACCACAATCAGGGCGGAATAAGCAGATTCCTATTAACCTTCGTTACACGGCAGACAACAATATTACTGATGTAAGTCGAAAGTGGAAATCTGCTATAATGATCGCACTTATCCCGCACCGGAGTTGTGTTAGTTACTCTCTACTGGTAGGTTTGGTCCCCACTACTCCGATCACTCTCGGAAAGCTCTGCCTCTCATGTCATCGACCAGTTCAGTTACGGTGACTCATACATTTGCAGAAAGGACCGAGACTTGCGGCAGAGCTCATCCCCGAGTGGCTAGTACAGATAACGACTTAATGCGGGTCAGCAAACCAACATCTGAATAGAAATCTGGCGTTTTTGATCGCGAAACACCTAATCACAACAGGTCATGTGGTCGACCCTGCCACTTCGTTTACGACCCCATTACATAAACGCAACCCCAAAAGGTTGACGTTGCCCGAGGTATTGTTAATCCAGCGCCACGCATCGCCCCTCTGTTGGCAGAACATGCTGACGCAATCATTCGTTCCCGTGGCAGTGAAACCGTTTACCCCACCGTGATTGCACCCATGTGACGTTCGTGCGTTTCATTCTTTTCTCACCAGAATGTTTGATGTAATCGACTGATGGGAATAAACGAGATACTTGCAACTCGCAGTTCATATCATCTTGACACCATATAAAGTTTGCAGGTATTCCGATCAGTAACGATTCGGAGCAGTAACGTCTTAAAATTACTCATGTAAACATGCTAAAGATGCTGATCAGGAATATAGACTGTCCCCGTAATTTTGCTGCAGCGTGTAAATCGGGCTTTCCAACAACGGAAACACTCTTTGGGTGTGTTGAGCTCCTAGACTCAGCATACTGGAGAAGCAATCGCATCCGTACAAGTACCGTAAGTAATAAGTATCATCCTCCACTCATTTGTGTAAGCCGCAGAAACACAGCCTCGATGACTATCCAATTTTCGAGTAATATCTATATCACGTTTACTCATTTTCAGCGTTCCTCGATAACACCCTTGCCCGATACGACATTTCGGACCGTTTCCCGGCTAATAATATAGGTTAGACTAGTAAGATATGCGTAGCATGTGGTTCCGATTTATTTTTACAGAAGTTGAAACGTTTCCCAAAGTGAGAGTTTCGTCGATGGACAAACGGATTGAAGCAAAAGTAGTCCTCAATTCAGACCTCGAGAATGTGCCAAAATTTGGTAGATCTGCAGTCAAGCTGCATAGATCCGATCAAAAACAGGCGAAACACGGTGTCACGTCTTCAGCTAAATTTGGAAGCGCGTCGAGATAATAGGAAGCAACCGAAGAGCCAGTGCTTGCAAATTTGACCGACCAATCCGAACTGTGACAACGCCCGACCTGCATCCGAGCAGCTGTGTAACAGCGATCAGTCGTGCGTGGGCGAAAAAGAGACGGTGTCGAGGACACCTATAGAGTTAAGCTGCTTTGCAACGCGCTAGGTATTTAAACCAAGAACGCAGGGAAACTACACAAAATGGGAGAAGACGATAGAACTGGGCACTCTTTTTATGAGAATGCTAATTTAAACGAAATTGAATGTACTCATTGAGTTTCAGCAAGAGCCGATCATAACAAAAAGCTATCCAGATCCTGTTCAACGATGAACAAGAAATGTGACTTGAGGACTCTGAACAAAGGAAGTCGATCTAAACAACTTTGCACAACATACTGATGCACAAATGTAATCTAAAAGTGGGATTTAAAAAAAAAGGAAAACCGTAGACGATGGTCGATGTGCTCGTGGGGAACCACGTTGTCTCCGTCACCTAAGGAGAGCCCAACGCCGAGATGACATTTCACAGTCGGCTTCCTTTTAGTTTGCATTCACCAAATACATAGAGCAGAGTGTAAATACCAATATCTGAAATTCGAGCCGTCAAGGACGACTGCTGTTCGACAGTCACTGGCACTGTCAGTATGACTTTATTTGAAGCAGTGAGGATAGTTGCCTTACTGACAAGGGTGAGTGCGTGTTCCCAACGCGTACTGCCTGTAACAAGTTCTAGTCCTTGCGATTGGATCGGGAGAACCCGATCGAGGTGCGTAGGATTGAACACCAGCGATTAAAGACAGAGACGCGTCTAGAATACAGCAAGCTAATTAGGACTTAACGAGTATCTCAAGCGGATTCTGAGATATGGTGGACCCACGGATTCAGGTATTAAACGCAGCGTCCAGGCCGCTATACAGAGATTTTTTCTGTCCGACACATCGCGTCATCCGCAGATCATGTCGTCATCTTACTTTATTCACAGAGGGGAAAGGTAGAATGGAGATATTTCGTTGGGATTTAGGCAATTCAAATCTTGTGATCATGACGGGTGGTGACGGGATAACAGATATAGGTCATTCCCGAAGAAAAAACACGTTCAGCGAGTAGGCCGTAATTAGTAAATTCAAAAAACGTCATCAAACAAATGGATCGGCAGAATTTGAGTGCAAAAGAGCTGTATGTGTATGTGCGTGTATGAGCTGATAATGGTTAGGAGATATGCTCGAGAGCGAGCGCATGTGTGATCGTCTGTACCATGTGGCATGAAAGGACAGTGCGAGAACACAAGTGAAAACAGTAGACAGAAAACGAGCATTATTCGAGTCGGTAAAAAAGTACGGATGAGCGACGCTGTAGAGGAGCGGTACAAAAAAGTAAGGCATATAAAGCCTGATGTCACGGAATCACCATAGCAATCAGTAACAATATGTGCGTGAGGGGTTAGTGACTATTTATTGTGCAGACAACGGCTGAGAGGAAGACGGACCAAGCAATTAGGGCGAGGAACAAGCGCAACTCAAGGGAAATCTCAGTAATTGGGGCTTGACAGATCCATACACTGATGTCGGATAGTCAAGGCGGAGATAAAAGATAGCCCCAAAGTTGTTGACAGCCTTGATTTTGGACGAAAGACGAGGTTGGGACCATGTTGTCAGGCGGTATGGGGTACAAAAGATGGAGACGTAAAGCAATACGGCGAAACAGGTCAGTAGACTGGCAGACTGGGGAAGGCAACGTGTGAACATTTTGGTGAATAAGTGGAGAAAATTGAACTGCGAATAGAGAGGAGGTCAACCTGGTCGAGGTGGAATACGAGGTGCGGCGGCTGGGTTGGCTGGTCGTCTGAAGAGGGGCGTGAAATTGGTGACAGAATCGACTAGATATACGCATAAACCAATATGTGCACTACCACCGCCGACAGCAATACGACAGTGGTTGACAGGTGAATGAATACGAGTAAACAGAAAAATGGACGGTCGGCAAGTGCCACATGATGCAGTATGTATATTCATGTGCGTACGCTTCAGATTGGAAGGTCACAGACACATTCCGGTGAACCGTCACCAGAGAATAGACCAGTGTGCTGAGTGCAGACAGAAGGAGTCATTCGCACTTACGTTATGAGTATCGAAAACTCCCTGTAAATCGCTGAGTTGGATAATTCCCCTTTCCTAAGGAAATAGGGTGCAAGTGACTTTCGACCTTGTCTACCCTTTTATCTCCTCATCAATAATTATATGAAATTCTTTCACGGTAAGCCATTTGTTTTCCTTATCCGATAGATATCAAACCAAGTGTCACACAAGGGTGTCTGGTATCATTAAATCAATCATTTTGACATAACCCATCAATTCTTTTTGACAAAAAGCCTCAATGTTGACTTGCGTTTCAAGTTTATAGCATACCAATTTTGATCCCGAGACAGAGATTTCATTTTGGCTCCCCAGCGGATGATCAGCTGAGGTAGACTGCGGTGTGAAGGATACTGCTCATTTTATTCCCTACGGTTTATACGGGCATGGGTAATGTGTGACAAAGTCACTCCTTGAGTATATAAACAAAAGCAGGTTTAATTAGTTCTGTGATCTCGACCTGTCTCGGAAGTCCTAATCGCGGGGTTATCGATTGGAGTTAACAGGCAGTAACTGTGTCTCCTCTCGAGACGATCGGGCAACCTGATCATTGCTCACAAGCGAGAGTGGTTGAGCGTTCAGATTTGATGATTCGGTCGTGCCTAATGTGAGGTCAATGGCGCAGTGGTTAACACGGTTGCCTCATGATTGGAATGTCCGGAGTTCAAATCCCGGCCGTGGCAAGGATATGCACTACTGACGAGCTCTAATGAGAGCGAAACTCGAGTCTAGTGCTTCTTTTCGAAAGAGGCTGGCTGGAAAGTCTATCTGAATGCGAACGCTGCGATCAAATGTGAGTGATGGTCAACTTGAAAATAAACCAAATCCCCGACTACTCATCAGTAATCTAAAATATCGCCTTGCAGGTTTAATGAGTTCTGTGATCTCGACCTGTCTCGGAAGTCCTAATCGCGGGGTTATCGATTGGAGTTAACAGGCAGTAACTGTGTCTCCTCTCGAGACGATCGGGCAACCTGATCATTGCTCACAAGCGAGAGTGGTTGAGCGTTCAGATTTGATAATTCGGTCGTGCCTAATGTGAGGTGAATGGCGCAGTGGTTAACACGGTTGCCTCATGATTGGAATGTCCGGAGTTCAAATCCCGGCCGTGGCAAGGATATGCACTACTGACGAGCTCTAATGAGAGCGAAACTCGAGTCTAGTGCTTCTTTTCGAAAGAGGCTGGCTGGAAAGTCTATCTGAATGCGAACGCTGCGATCAAATGTGAGTGATGGTCAACTTGAAAATAAACCAAATCCCCAACTACTCATCAGTAAAAACAGAACTGTTTTGATGTTGGTTACAGTGACAAGTTAATACGAAAATATGTATGCATGTAAATAAACGGGTGTTTAGGTCTTCTTGAATAAAAGATTTTTTTTAAACAGAACGAACAGCGTCCACGGTTGGTTGCGGCTCTCATGATCACACAGTTTCCAGCCTCACAAAGAAGCGTTAAGCTCCTGTTACAGCACATCGTTCCTGTGCGCATCCATGCCACAATCGGGTTCGCAATCGCGCTAAACACTGTGCTAATGAGTATACATACATATTAGGCACGGCTGCGTTACGTATAAACGCTCCGTCGCATTTGCATGCGAGTAGCGCTCAGGTTGCCTGGTCATCTCAAGAGTAGATAAGGCAGTTCGGAAGTCAAAATGGCCACAGGCTAGATATGATAATTCGGTCCCATATAATGCTGCATCAATGACACTGTGGTTAACGTGAGAACGTGAACCGGGGTTCATATCCCGCTTGTGACAAAAATATGCATTACCGATGAGCTCAAGCAAGAGAAGAGCTCGAGTCGAATGCTTATTCCCAAAGTGGCTGAGTCAACTTAAACATGCAAAATGCAGGCAAACGTGAATGGTTTTGAAATTATATAAACCAAATTCTTGGCTATATATTGGTAAACATAAAAACGGGCATAGCATTGGACATACAGTGCTGTTAGACATAAACGGTGATTGTCTCACCGAAATGGCTACTTTGTAGTAGGAACAGAACGAGGGCAGAAATGTGGTCGGATTAAAACGGACATGACGTAAACATTAGAGCAAAACGTCATGAGATGTGAATAATGAAAGGCTATTGAGTCGCATATGTGAAAATGATTAAAGGAGACAGTAGACGAATATTCATTGGACTGGGTGAGGGATGTGAAAACTATACCGCAATGCCTTCTTTCAGTGAAACTTGACTATCAAATAAGAATGTAAAAAATGACAAACAACACATCTAGCTGATGACGTTATTAGTTAAGGGATCAGGAACTGTAGTCACTGGCGATATTGTTGTGACTCTCGGTCAATCAAGTTGGTGTTTGTCGACTTTTTAATCGTTACGTCTTTTTCTGATTTGTTGTTGTGCTGTGCCCGTTTGCACACTGTATACAAATATTGTGCACATACACAAACCGGGACTGACAAATCTGCAGTTTGCTCCGGTCACGGCAAACAATAGTTACCAGTACAAACGGAAGTGGGAAGTGATTTGTTCAGCCTTATTACTGTTCATCTGGTGCATGCAACCAACACACTTGCTGATTATCTTTCGTTAACAAAAAATATAACGAAAGCTATAGACAGTAAACAGGGAATCCAACCAAAAAACTACGTACATCCTGAAGGATATGACAGTTCAGTCACAAAAACAACAGAACATGCTCTAGACCATTTACAACCCAAAAACGAAACAAACGGAGCGAGCGCAAGATCAACTCACTCTGCACCGGAAATGTTGTCACCTAAAGAGGCCACCTTGAATGGTGGAACAGGAGGTTGCGTGCCCGATTGGTTCTGGATCGGATCAAATGTTTTCCACACCGTGCTGGATGACTCCATTCCACTGGCACTGCTAGTCAGATTACCAGTGCTGGCACTTTGGGTTACACCGTGTAAACCGTTGGAAAACTGAGGAAACCGACTGCCACACCGGGTTTGTGGTCGCATGAGAGTGAGAGGGATGGAAGCAACAAACAGAATGTCAGCGAGTTAACCGATGAATGAGATGAGGCGAGTGCAACGGAAAAAACACCATTATTAGTGGAGGTTGAGTTCATGAATGAAGTAGGGGAAAACAGAGAACAAGGGGAACGGAACAGCTTGCTGCATGAATGACGCAGAATCAACGGAGAGGCATTGAGTAAACGGAAACGGACATAGGCATGACTTCATTTCGAAAGATGTGCTCACCACAGTGAGAAGTCAAAAGAGAAGTGGACGAAATAGGTGAGTTAACGTTAACTTGCGAGACTGTGGCAACAAAACGAAGTCAACGAAAGAATACCGAACGAGAAACCGAGATAAAGAGTTTACAATACTGTCTGGTGCTCATTTTCAAACCCACACTCAAACAGGTCTCATCCTTCTTTAGGCTCATCAGACGTGTTACGGGAAAAGGTTCATATCCACTCGGTCACCGGTTCTATTAGCACCACTTACGACAACGGAAATTCTATGTAATTGACTTATAACTTGTATTCCACCCCAGTAGTGCATATGGACACAATCATCCTCGGATCACAGGTTTTTTACTAGATACGGTCACAGGGTCTCAAAAGTGGTGTTTACAATGTTGCCTGATGCCGGTCACGGACTCGTAACGCAAGGAGTTGACGGTTCGATTCCCAGTTTGGACTAGCTCTACTCGATGTGTTTAAACAAAGAAGAAACCAGTAGTAGAGAGTGAACATTGCGAAGAATTATGGATGCTACTTAGAGCCCTTGCGAATGTAGCCAGTTTAAAACGGCACCCCGAGGTGCTGGTCTGTATCAATCCGCGTTAACGAGATGGAAAACACATCGTAGTTCAATCGCATGATGAAAAGCGTTTGGAAGGGAATGAGACATTGAGACCATCGTAAATTGGTGGGGCTTGTATTTGTAGAATCTGGAAAATACCTGCTGCCACAGAGTTGCACTTCATAGCTCGATAGAAAATTAACGCCAAAGACTGACACACTTCGTCCACATTGCTTACAAGATGCTAATGTTAGGGGGAAAATGGATATATCGATGGAGAGTAAGACAAGAACACGCCATCCTCGAATCAGACCGAAATTTATGAACATTCAGGTTTCAGTTCCGTTCATCGAACAGTAAACACAATCATTATGTGATGGAATCCCTGATGAGGAACTAGTTCGCTCACGTCACTAGAGTGGAGAATTTGGCCCAAGACCGACAATCTATGCATCAACTGTGGTAGGCTCGTTCCTCCACCAAGTCGCCGTGACTTCAGTGCCTCGATAGCCAACTAGATTATCTATGAAAAAGCGACGTGAACAGTATAGAAAGCTGCCAGTATCAGTTTCCGGGAGCGGTATACAGTTTACCGTCACCACCCGAATTATGACCCTCTTTCTCTCTCCCTCCCTCAAAAATAGATCTGATGAGAGTTTGCAATTCCGTTGTTGGTTTCGCGTCTGTCTCATGGTGATGGAACACGACCCGACACCAACTACGCTTTTGTGTGTGTGCATAAATTATAATGAATCAACAGGGAAGTCTCGAACAGGGAAATACCAGCGTGGGTGGACAAGCGTAGTACTGATGGCTGTCCGTAAAATTAGATCGGAACTGACACACACTGTAACCATAGCTTCCAGAACGGCAGAATTCTGTAAAGAACCAGTCTGCGAGATTTAGGATGAGAGATGGGGACGGCAATGGAGAGCGCACGTGACATTCGTGCGCTGATAAGGCCTATCTGATCAGTTAACATTTCTGTGTATTTAAATCAGACGGCGGAAATGGTTAGCCATGGCTGGGTTGCGCAACCCATGCGTAGACAACAGGTTAAATTAGTTTTGAGAACAGGTGAAGGAAATCAACCAACCGCAACCATGCAGCAATGATCAGGAATTCTATCGCACGTGAGTATTAACTTGGAGAGTCTGCTGGAGGGGCGAGAGTGGATGGCATGAACCGAGAGTACTACGGGGTTCTCGACGGAACACGGCAACGCCCCGGAAGTGAGAACCAACGATAGTGGTAGTGGATGAAAATGACAAACTTTTGCTTGGAATACCAAGGAAATGTGGGATAGGAGTGGAAGGGTTATCGCGAGATTGATTTTGCGGGCGGGAAAATCTACACAAATGGGGAGAGTTGAGGGTTGAAATTAACGATGACATACGCACTGCAACAAGTGAATCTTTACCAACACAATTGACCACGGCTGCCTGAAGTATAACCGAGCCGGTAAAACATTTACAGTGCGGCTGATATTCGAAGTGTACACTAAAGATTTGATAACTGGTCGACAGTTCTCGTTATAAAGATGCGGCCCAGTGGAATTAACATATTTTTTTCCGAAAGAAACCAAAACAAGTCTCATAGTGGGTCAATAAGTCAGATAAAAGACGAAAACGTTTCGGGATGTTTTATGGTTAGATAATTCTAGGTGCCAGAATGCTGAACGGTAATTCGTGGGCAGATAGTACAAATCAGCGTGGAGAGTTGGTCGCAAGCAACAAATTAAAGTTGAATAAAACAATGAGAAGACGCAATTCATGTGATGTTCTCCGGAGTAACATTTCGTACATTCTGATCACACATGTAACTAATTTTAAACGAGTCAAAATTCCACAGAGCGGAAGTCATGGCTTAAGGGATTAAACAGACAGACACCAAAAATGAAAATCACAATTGTGGGAATGCTGACTACAACGGTAGCCGCAGTGTCAACACAAAGTGTTTTTGAACACATAGGGGGGGAGTGTGACGTTTAATGGCCAAAGCCTCAGCAAACTAGAGTGTGCGTTTCCGGTTGCTCCGAAAGATCACCGAGAACGCGTCAGAAACTTTGACTGTGTCCTGTTTGTATTATGTGTCTTGCGACGGAAGATGCGGGGTGCCGTCCATCGGCATCTATACAGGCTCCTGGCGTTTCTAATTGCATCTCCAACCATTTGGGTACATGCTCCTTGATACGAACAGCTAGTTTTCGGTTTTTCCTCCCTATGTAGCTCATACTGCAGCTACATGAGTATTTGTGGAATTTTGACTCGTTTAAAATTAGTTACATGTCTATGTGTGATCAGAATGCACGAAACGTTACTCCGGAGAACATCACATGAATTGCGTCTTCTTGTTGTTTTATTCAAGTTCATAGAGGAAACAAACTGTTTCAAATTAAAGTTGGTAATGAAAAAAAGAGGAGGGAAACTAGGTTGGCAGAAGCACAACGTATATATATATATATATATCACAGCATTTTTAATCACAACTATACACTATTCTCTCCATCCTAACCAAGAAACTGGTAGTGCTCCGTAGAACCAATCTCACAAGTAAAAATGCCATCCCCAAAAACAATGTCATGTGATGGGATCCTGGCTTCCACTCTTAGTCTAGTATAGGTCACGTGAAAAGTACACTTCGAAGTAGGCCGTAGATCTCATTCACAAAACACATCCAAATCACCGAAGCCCGTGTACGACATACAATCAGCGCACTTATGACAAGTTTAGACTGGTAAGTTACAAACATACTCACGAGCAAAAGTAACAGCGAGCACGCGATTCTTCCACCACCTGTACACAGTTTTACGAAGAAACCAGCGAATAGAACACTAGTGTCAACCAAATCCACAGATTCAGAATATCAGGCAAGGGTTGCGTGATAATGCAATCTTAGGAACTCTGGGTGAGGGGACTTGTGATCGTAACCAGCTAAGTGTATTTGAAGTCATCCTGAAGGTTTCTGCGTATTTCATGACAGCTGGTTTCGAAGCATCGTATTCTAATAGTTCGTACAGTTAGCTTGATTGTGGTACATATGACTTTATTCATTGTGGTCTCACGTTTAGTGACATTCACGTGGGTCGCAAGTACTGTCTTTCTTTTTACACAATTTAGTATAGAAACCGGAAATATGTAAACAGTTTGTAGCGTGATGTACAGAACAGAGAAGCAGTCCAAGAATAGTTCAGGTTCGGAAATGGGAATCTTCCCGATGCTTTCCATTGCAGACGATTTTAATTCGTCCAGATGATGATTGCCTGGAAACGGGTAATGAGTAAGTTAGTGAAAGAACTTATGCAAATTTAGCAGACGATATTGGCATTTCACCCAACACCACGCAGAGTAACTTGAGAGCAGTAGAAAAGAGATAAAGCTACATCAAGAGGTGCCACACGAACGCGAAGTTTGCAAGTGTGGTTCGCAGTTATTGAGAAACGTGCGTCAATCTTTTTGTATCCAGTAATATTAGTTGTGGTGAGAAACTCAATTTTCACGATAAAGGAAGGTTTGTCAAGTTAGTAGATAAAAGCAAACCATTTCAAGCAGTGGCCGAAATTGAACATCAGCCGAAGATCGCCAGGGTGTGTATTTGGTCACTTGACGCCTAACTAGTCTTCTTGCGGCCCAATGCAACAACTACAAAACAGTCGTACTGTAATGAATTACAGAGGAATCACCAGAAACTGTTGATGCAAAGATGACCAACAGCAGAGGTTTGAGACTTTCTCATGACACTGTCAGCTTGCAATTTTCAAAAACAATAATTTGCCACAGCTGCATCCACCACAGTTGCGCATTTCTGACCGATAAAGTGGCGTTTTTTCCAGCAGTTTGAAGCAGCTCCTCAGCGACAAACGCTATCCGGAGCGGACAGAAGTTTTTCACCTCTAAAGTGCAACATTTCTAACAAGCAGTATAGATGAGCCTGTAACACGCTTGCAAAAGTGCCCTGAACATAACGGTGGTTATTCTGCACAAAAACCGAGAGGTCTGAGTAACACCACATTCAAATTAATTTCCCTAAAGCTAATGCCTGTTTGACATATAAATGTAATGAATCCGTTGTAAATGTAGATGCCTGATGCGAATTATCGAAGACAGCTATTTGCAACCTTGACTTTTTAGAAATATACACTATTGATATATTTTGTAATTATATGCACACTATTGTTTATACTGGAGGCAAATTAACAGAAGAGGAAACTATACTGTAAACAAGTGTTAACTCACTATCAAAATTATTTAGCCTAACAGCTCCCGGGGATGAAGTTCTTCAACATACTTTCAGTTGTACATTTGAAACCACTCAATAGCGAAGCTGCCGAACCTGGGTACTAAGACAACTAGTCCAAATAGACAAGAACGGAAAAGCGTCTCGTTTTTACTGCACACAGCATCGGACAGACAGACAGAGAATTAACAGTTAATCAGACGAAAAGTTCTCCGTGTAATAAACTGCGATGAAAACACTACCACAATGTCATTTTCTATTTTGAAATTTTCCACTGAGTCACAAAACACGAAGTGTAGCAAACATGTTTTCGATAAAATCCTATTACAGTTAAAAAAGAAAATAAAACTAAAAACGGTTATATGTGAAGCTTCGTATTGGGCGAATTTCACACTATCTCAATTGTTTGTTTGTGGACGTCGATTGGATGTTAACTGGTAGCCATAAAGCATTGTTTACACTATGGGATCAGCAGGATGTGCTATTAACACGAACAGACAAAGGTGCTGGAATAGTACTGCTTGACAAATCAGACTATGTAAACAAAAGGCAAGCGTTTCTTGCAGATACTACCAAGTTTAACGAAATGACAAATCAGAAGGATGAAACATTGGTAAGAGACACGCGGATAACTAGTAGTCTGAAACAATTGAAAGACCAAGAAGTCATAACAACTGTCCAGCATGAACCTATGTGGCCCACAGGTAATACTATCCTTTACCGGTATGGACTCCCAGAGATTCATAAGCATAATTGTCCTACGTGCCCTATTTTTGACATGAAGAATTCATCGTATCATGCCACAGCACAATGGCTTACCGAGATATTGGAGCCAGTTTGGGGAAAAAAAACTGTGTTCATAGTCTGCGAGATACTTTTGAATTCGTAAATACAATTCGTGACATTCACGTCACATTGGCATAACTTCCTTATTTACCAAATGTGCCACCAGTGGAAACGATGGATCACTTATGTGATTTTATTGAAAGCGACAACATTTCGATCGGCTTGCTAACAGCACATTTGAAGGAATTGTTTCTAAAACGCACCCACAACGTGCAGTTTATTTCCAATGGTGGCATTTATAGACAAATTGGTGAAGTGGCAATAGGGTCACCATTAAGACCACTGTTGGCAGATATTTTCATGGGCGAGTTGAGACGGGCGGTGCTGAACCAAATAGTTTTCTACTGGCGTTATGTCGATGATATGTTCGCCATCGCGGATTCATTTGTCAACATAGCTGATATTTTAAAAGACTTGAACTATGCACATTCGCTAATAAGTTTCACCTCAGAATTGGAGTTAGACTGGTCTTTTCATCTCCTGGATGTCAATCGGAACAGAAAGACTGATGGAAGTTTGAAACGTTTCGTTTATCGAAGGACTACTTGGTCAGACCAGTAGAGTAACTTTTATATTATTACTAGGTTAGAATACAAACGAAACCTGGGTAAATATTTGGCGGATATGGCCAGAAAAGCTTGATCAGCAGATGTTTTGGAACGCCAGCTACAGTTTGTAATCCATCGCCTAGAAGATTATGGCTACGCTGACAATTTTGTGACCAAACATATGAAAGCAGTTCAAGCATCAGTTAAAAATCAAGGAGTTGATAAAAAGTCCATGTGTCACACGACTGTCATACAAAGGAGATACGCTGGCTGAACCACTGACCCGTCGACTTACTAGTTCCCTTAGGAGAACGTTCAACGCAACCAGGCCGAATATCTCATTCACCAGTTTACAACTGAATGTGAGGAATAAAGTGCCGATTCACAACTCATCTACGGTGATTTACTCGTCCGTTTCCGATTGTTCAGCAAACTATGTGGGTCTTACGATTTGGTATTCGTCTAGAACAGTCGGAGAATGTCATGAAGCATGGATCGGGATAAGTGAGAGAAAATCAATCACGAGTGCCAGTAATGAAGTTGTTACGCGTAACTGTCCAAATCGAGACGGTTAGGAAAATTCAAGTTACTTGAGACTCGAATCCACCGGTATACTGTCTGACAACCAGCATTGTCAGCACTAGGCATCCCGCAACTCTCTACAACCGACCTTCAGTATCTCAAGTAATGATGTGACAAGTACAGTAAGCGCAAAGCTACGCTTGATTCACAGTTGTGAAAGCGAGCTGACATGAACAAAGTTAATGATGCATTTCGGGTGCAACAATCATTTGTTTAAAGACCCCCGGCTGACCAACCTAGTTCAACCGCAATCTGAGTGGACTGTAATGACCATGTGCGTATATTGAACACTAAAACAAGGCAGCTCGACGCACTCATAAAGCACTTTCATGAAAAAGTAGCAGTCAGTTATAGAGCAATTGAAACCAAATGGCCCAGCGATAGACAGAAAGTATCAACGAGTATCAAGACGTTAGATTTCAAGTACGCAAAACGTTAGGCCGTAGAGAGGCACCCGACATCGTCTAATCAACAACAGTAAACAGGCGTCACCGTTGATAACCGAATACCAATTAAGGCTTGTAGACATGCTCACATCACTTTGGGGGGGACGTATCTTCTAACGAAGCAGCCAAGGCGTGTCACAGCATATCGATCGATCGGCCCAGTTTGGATGACATGGTCGTGGGTGGTGGTATGGTTTCACTCAGCCAATCAGATTGCAGCCGTGTGATCGAACGCCAGTGCGCTGTCTGAAGTGCGCTCTCTCGCGTTTGCCTCCTGATGCTCCCTGTAGCATGACCGTTTCAAGTGATTTGTTTTACATCTGAATGACGTGTATGATCTACCCACTTGTTTTGCTTCACGTCGTGCCGGCCAAGTGTGGTAATCGTCCTATAAATTTAGAAAGACTATGGCCTAATTTTGATTCGTTCTTCCAATAAACGGTGTTGCCAAGTCTCTTCTCTATCTCGATTTTTGGCCAAGAGGATTGAGCGCGTGATGCCGGAGATGATCCAATACATATCCGATGAACAATATCGACACACTGTTGGAATCAGTCACAAACTATGGGATGTTTTGCGTGACTGTTTGGAAGTGAGATCCAGAAAAACAGGTTGCCCAAATAACTCAGTCTTGCTGAGTCTGCATTTTCAACGAGCCATCAAATTTTGCCTAAGGTAAACACACATACACGCACTAGAAAAATCAACTGAGACAAAGGAATTTCATGCCAGTTCGCTGTAGTGGGCAATGCGAATGAGATCGCGTTTAGCAAAGCGACAGCCAGTGATAAAACCGGTCACGGCAGGATGGGAACGCCCAATTACACTACCCTGATGGGATATCAAAGCAGCAAACAAAAAGGAAGTGAATGAACGGAGATAGGGCGGATTGGTACAGTGAGATGGGGACAGAGGCTGAGCCGAAACTTTTGGACGCAACCATCGGGACTAAAGTACACGATGTGTCCATGGCAGGATGAGACGAAAGTGGGTGGGGCGTGTTAGGTGTAGCATTGATAGGGCTGAGGGCTTGTTTACTGTCGGTTGCTAAGTAAACGTGAACAGAAATTGATCGAGACATAACAACTGGATTGTGATGTAAATAAACCAAGATATTACTACTAATATTAAGACTACTTTGATTTCATGATTCGCTAAGCAAACAGTGATGAGCACCGCAGTGGTTCATGGAGAAAACTGGGTTTAACTAGGAGAGACTAAAAACGATGAACCACGGGTCGCACCGAACATAAACGCAACTATTGGGATCGAAAAATAAAGCAACATGATTGTAGGGTAGTACTGTGGTTGGTTGCCAACTTAAACAACGCGTTGATTAAGCAAAACGGCTAAATCTTCCATCCGAATGATCAGGAGGGTAGAATGCATGAACATCCCACTTGTGCTATAGGTAGTCAGCTAAGCAGTTCAGGATGAACAAATATCACTTCACATCAAATGGGTTACCACGGGGTGATTATGACTGAAAGTGATCAGTAGTCATGGCGGCCAGAAGACAGACTGGGTAAGTCACCCAGCAGGATCGAGTCGTGGGAAGGTTCCCAGTCAATTCTTCGGGGTGGGGTGGGAGAGCGGTGTGTTCACGGAAAGTGAAATGTGAAAGATAGTTGAGTTAGATATTGTCCCATCCTATTCAAACGCAGAAGCAATCAGGTTGTGAATATCATTGAGCTAGTTTCCGCCACTCTCGGTTCACAGTAAACCAACTTCGAGCGCGTCAGGTAATCTGCATTGACGGATATTATACCGTGTCTAGTAGAGGGATTTACCAAGTGGCTGAGGTGGTTATAGAAAACAGTATGACTCAAAACTTGTGTATAAAAAGCCGTCATTTGTCTTAATGTTTTTTGAATGGATTTTCTTCAGTTTGACAGTCGAATAGCAGGTCACACTAACAAAGCAGTCTTTAAAGTGTTAGGTGTATGGGCATGTTTCGACACAACCAGGAGCTTACTGTCAGTCATCGTATCGAACCACACGGGGATTGATCACTGGTAAGCAGCTTAACAATACAGAAGAGCACACGAAATAAGTTGAGCCCGAATCTACAAACGTTGAATGGAAAGACGACGCAGTTATTTTGAACCTTGCTTCCTTAGGCAAATACTCTTCATCCGAACGAGTTTCGAGGAGAGTAGCTCAAAGGGATTGTTATCATACTGATGGGATATCTACAAGTGTGGGACTGTGAGTATAGTCGACCAGACAAAAGTCAAACATGCGCAATCGAATTGGGTAACAAAGCATAAATTAGTAGCGAAAAGCTTTATGTAATTGAAGGGCGAACATTTAGCACGGGTGTATAACTACAACGGTCAACTGATAAATGTGTAAAATTGTGAAATATTCGGAGAGAGGAGATCGGGTATAAAAAAAGTGGGATTCGAATGAGCTACATGAGTTATATACTCTTAGAAGCATACGATCTACCGGCAGTCTTATGTGTAAGGTTCGGCAATCACCATAGTATACCGAATTCACTGAATTACCCAGAAGATAGGCTGCTCCACAATGACTTTTTAAGCAGGGAACACGGGAATGTGGTAGCACTACCAAGCGTGATGAAAAATTTAGTAGATCCTTTTAACTTAGAAGAAACTCAACGCTTAACAGTGACATTCGTAGACTTCATTGACCGGAAAACTCTACCGCAGCAATCTATACCAACGATCACATATTGGATTAAACATGAGACTGTGAGACAGGTAAGTATCAAGTTTAGACGTGAAACTGGTAAACTTTCACTACGGCTTTTTAGCTTAAGTGACAGATCACATAACGCGGAGAGACATGTGGTTACTGTCGCTAACTCGGAGAGAGAATGAGCCCAGATTTTTCGCAAGTGGACATCTAAGCCATTACATCTATCAATCTACTAATCGGTAATGACGAAAGTATTAAGTGAGATCACAAGTGCAAGTAGTTTACATTTCCGGCGTGTAGGAAGAGTAGGTAATAATTGATCGAAATCAGAGCCGGATAGGAATCTGTTGTAAGTAGCAACACCCTGACCAATAAGCGTGAGAAAAATCACAAAGGAACAGTGGAAGCCGGTGCGGAGAAATACATTGAGCGAAACAATGGAGATGGATAAGGCTCTCACGCATAGACTTAATACTCTTGCGGAAAGATGATAGTGCGCAAATGAACTAGGTACGATTGTAAAATAGAACACATCGAGTCGGGAACCGTTTCATGATTAGCACGAAGCGAAACACAATCGGTGGAACACTCATGACAATGCTTGTTTTTTTAGGGAGTGAAAACAGCACACGTCAATGTCTAGAGATAGTAAGGATGAAGGAATGAGAGACAGATTAGTCAGCCAATTAAATAAGACTATCTTGCAAACAAGACGAGGACGCAACACTAGGATGTAGATCTTAAGAAAGCGGAAGGCTGCATGCCGGAAGGGAGCAAATGGTTCACAGGAAGAAAATGGAACAAACGAGGAGAGATTGCGCACTAAAGAATGTCTGTACAAAGTTTTTCTACACTAGTGAGTAAAATGTGTTCTGTCAGTAAAGTATGTTCGAATGTATGGAATGAGAATGCGCACTGTTTACAGTTTACTTTGTGATATGAAGACCGAATGATTAGGTGAGCGTTCAAATTTTACATATAGTCGGAGTAATCTCGATTGTCTACTGAAGTCCATGAGTTTTTACCAGAAGGCTCCCTGATACAGCCATTAAAGGCGATAATCGACTCCACGAGTAGTTTTATTGTGAAGTAAAGGATATACGAAGTGGGTCATTGAGGGCGCCAATAGTGGAACGTCGTTTGCAGTATGCAAACCAAAAATTGTCGTTAATCTCAATGCTTACTGGTTGCAAAATGATGGAATTAATGATGTAAGTAATTGGGTGAAAGGTCGAATAATTTTTTTCGTATTGCGGTATTACGTGTATTGTTCTAACAGTAAGGAAATTTGCCGCTGGAAGAAATCATTAATTAAATCAATGAAAAGAGGATTCAGGAGTTCAGAGCATTTTTTGAAAATTATCAGGCATAGTTTATCTGGTCTGCATGGTTTGCTCAACTGAATGTGATCTGATGAGTACAAAAGTGGGAAGATGGAATTCAGTGTCACATGTGCATTGAAAACAGAGAAAATGTGAGCATGAAAACCGGATTTCAGTGAGATTTCTATCTGGATTGTGCCACAAGTCACATAATTACTTTCAAATTTGACGACAATCCTTGCTGGCTATTAATGTGGTTGTGTAAGATGCGGCTTTTGACAGCCAACCTAAAACTTCGATCAGTTGGTAAATATAACGGATTTGCACGCTTTCTGTTGTTTTTCCCCATGAAGTTGCTCAAGATAGGCGAGTACGAAAGATGATCTGGAAAAGGCAACACACATGGAAACAGACGTGGTAACAAATAAGTTGATTGCACTAAACGGAGTGTTGGGCATTCTTAAAAATGGAAGAGTCTGAGAGGATTAACCGTCGTTCCAACCCAGGAACCTTTTTGAGTAGGCAATATTTGCATTTAACCACACGTTCGAAATAAAATGATGGATGATATTACCTGTACGGGATTGGAGAATTAATGAAAAATACAGAGATCAAAGTATTCAACCCGTGCTCGATTTGATGTATGGAAGAAGTCAGAGATATGGCGGAGGAATACGACCTGTGCGATTGTCTCAATCGGGCAACACACAAACAGAGAAGCAAAAGTGAAGGCAACAGCCAAGTTGAAAACAGAAACTTGAAGAAATTAACTTCTTTTAACTAAGCGAATTTTTCGGCGTATTATCCACATTAAATTTTGTGACCTGAACATTCGGCCACTAACCGAGCGATAACAATCGAAAACAAGTTGGGCGGTACCCGTTTTGGAGTAACAAAAATGTAAGCTTCATCTATAGAAAACTGAATCACAACAAGGAAAACTCAACTACATTCTGTAGGCTCAATGACGTCAGCTAATTGTTAACGAAAAGATTTAAATGACCAGCTACCATGCACAAAGAGGAAGAAGGGCTGTTTTTTGTACACATAATTCACAAAATAGTTAGATCACAACCATAAAAAGCAGGAACAATAAATGTTTCCGAGAATACAGTTGAATGACACCTCGTCAGATATATTGGTGTGCATTCGAAAGGCACATATATACACACAGTGCTACATACACACGACTTGATTTGCAAGCGTCCGGACAGTCCATACTCGCATTAACAGGAATAGTAGAGATGGGCACATTTACACCAGCGTGGGTTGTAAAGCATATTCTAAGGACGATTAAGTTCCATCCAATCGCACAACGCACCATTTGTAAGGTCACAGTCGATTGTTGGCCTCAAACCTTCCGTCTTTTCGATCTTATGACACGCCCTGTGGCACTTGTAACAGTCCAGAGTCAAAACCCTAGAGAACTGGATAGATAAAGCCCCCTAATTTTTCGAGGCTTCAACACAAATCACAGCATCGCGCTAGGGTGAAGAGTGTATTACAGACGTGTGTGATGCAAAAAACCTAAGCGTGAAGTTATCCAGACAAAACGGTAAAGAAAAGCATGACAGCTTGCATTTGTGGGAAAATGTACACTAATGATGATCACTTCTGTCGACTACGAATGGAGTTTGATTAGCTTGAACGGTGATTTCGGGATAGACAACACATAACTCACCGATTACTATAAACCGCAGTAGTACAAACCATCTTGTTAGAACACGACTCAGTAGGCCGGGAGAGCGTGAGTTAACACCCGATCGATCGTCAAAGCAACGGTTGCCGCAAGATTTCAAATCAAGTGTTGCAAATCAATGGGCAAAATAACAGACCAAAATGTGTAAATAGGAAACATTACAAACAACAAAATATCGCATATCAACTAGATACTTTCAGTCTACCCAAACTATGTAGGAAGAGTCCCAGTAACAGGGCGTGAATCGGTGATTGTGTGGTCAGAGAACGAGTATCGTTAAAATCTAGTGAACACACCACGGTCGATAAAGGGAGAGAGCCGACAAATAACATTAAACACCACTATCAGTCATTTTCGTGAAAAGGCTTCTCCGAATAATAGCAATGAGACGAGAGAAGTTGATGCAAACCGCGACATACTGAAGATAGACAGAACACCAAAAACATGAATAACCTCGTTTGAAAAAAAATGCAAGGCTAAGCATTCAGCTTATAAACCAGAAAGTTTTCGCAGCATACAGCAAGAGAGAGGAGGCCTGAACGAAGCAACCGGAAGCAAACGGAAACTAGATACCTGAGGACACACGACTGACAATTAACACAGTTGTCACCGAATTCCGTTTTTAAAACAGAGCATACACTCCATAAAGTGTAACGGTATGTACGAACGAAGCCACTTACTGGGCAATTCCTGAGGGTGCTAGCAGGTTTGGAGCTGGAGAGGGCTGCCTACATCGAATGGGAAGATTGGGAGCAGGACGACTCGGCATAGGACGAGACAGGGTAGATGAACCCATAGATCCGGGTATCGGGGGTGGAGTGATCGGTCGCTGAGGTGCCTGGGGATGAATGCCAGGAGTGAGAAAGTTTCCAGACGGCTGTGGACGTCGAGTATTTCCACCAGATGATACAGGAGTGTCCTAAAATGAGGATCTAGTGTATATAACTTGGTGGCAACCCACGAGGTAACACAGCAATAAACAAGTACACATGTATGAGGAATAAAAACTAATGGTTTAGCCGGATGAATACTAAGCGGCTTAACAGAAGTCAACAAAATATGAATGCGCAAAAACGAGGGAGAGTGACTGTTTACAACAGTCGACGGTTCTGACAGGTTTTGTTCATTAGAGTTAAAAAGTTACCATCAGTACTTGCATTATGTTTTGTTCTGTTTACATTCAACTAATAAGTGGGACAGTTTGAAATATGGGTGTTTCTTTTTACGAAGGTCTGCATCATCCATGACTTTGAAATCCTAACTTGCCACTGATTCAAACTAGCAACCGTTTGCCAACAACCAAACGACTATGAGGGAAAGCGCAAGAACAACATACACTTTACAAACCCACCGGTTCTAACCAATCATCATTGACAGGTGGTGGTAACGGAGCGCTTTGCGTGTTGGAAATCACATCTCGGATGATGTCCATGGCCTCTTTGAGCGAAGCATGCATACGGATCAGCTCCTCTCGATGCTGTCGTTCCGTATCCGATTCTTGCAACAACATATTCTGTACAAATATACAGAGACAGAGCCAGAACGTTATGGCAGACAAAGATAAGAATTCGGAAATAACCCAGAGGAAAACATAGAAAACCGAAAGTGGGTGAGTACGCTTAACCTCGAACGGATAACGGTGCCGATATAGTCCTCCAGTTCAGTTTTCAGTCTTACACAACCGACATTTACAGTGCTGCTCGTCTCTCACTTGACCGCCTACTCTCCACAGCAAACCCCGAATATTCTGAACACGAAAACGATAGATTCTTGATTTACGCGTACGTGCACTAAGTCACTGCAGTCTACGTAACGTGACTGGTCAGACAGATGGAATTTGTCTGAAATTCATCCACAGACAGAATTGCTTTAAATAACAATGTTCAACCGATTTTCAGTAACGGCAGTAATGTTTCAAAATGTCCCACATCAGCTTTTGTGTCAAAACGTTCATCACGCAGTAGGTCTGATTAGTCGCCTAATCGGATCGACCACTCTAGTGGTCACATCAAAACCAGAACCGAACCATGAACAGAGCTGAAGGGGCGTGCACAATGGACGGTAAAATACATCGAAATTGGTTCATTATGATGAGATCAGTGGCTAATTGGGATCAATGGACGCCAGAACAACACCATAATATGCAGCGTACTTGGTAACCCATAAAACCAAACTCACCGTATCTTGCTCGTAGAGGGCAGAAGTGAGGTCTGCATTGAGATAGGACTTGATCTGTTCAAATTGTGAGCGACGAAGAGTAAAGATGGAACAAGACAACGCGTGTTAGTGTGGGCAGGGATCAGTAGGCGCAACTTTCATATGTGTACAGGTTATGATCAGCGGATTAAGGGGAAAAACAAAAATGTATTTCTCCTGTAAAAACCCGGTCAAAAATGGTCAGGTACACAAGACCGCAAAGAAACCAAATACCACAAGGCGTCTAAGAACGCTTCACGTACCAGCTGGAAGCGAACAAGCGTAGCGTTAAAAGTTAAACATTGGTGAGACTGTCTGGTGTACAGATTCGTCCTGCACGTCTGGAAAGCGCATTCACTAATGTACCTTGTGTTTGGTCAATGTGACAAATCTTTTACCCACCCAATCAAATCGACTTGAGATGAGAACATTTCTTTGGCGAATTTTTCGTTGTTTCCACTTCTAGCACAGATACACACCCAAAGAACCGATTTTGAAGACCCGCTACTTTAAATGTATTGACTTCATAGCTAACGGTGTCCGTTTCTCACGATGGTGGTGCTTGAATTTATCGGATCAGAAGTCAGCGCAGACAATTTTGCTTGATAGACTTCTGTAAACCAGATTATTCACATACTGTTCCCAATTGACCATCATGCAGAACTTAACATGCTATGTAAAACTTAAAATTGACAATGAGACGGACACTACCCGATCGCAGAACACGTCGACCGATTGACACTTGAAGCTTACACTGGTGAGATGTCACAATCCACAGTATGAGCCCAGTGCTGCGCGGACTACAGGCAAACATTGAACCGGAACAGTGCGATCCGTCACTATAGTCCGTCAAGGCTCTTATCAAACTGACCTAAATCGAGCGCCGCGATGCCTGATCATACTGTAGGCCCCCCGTTTCTCAGACGATCGTCGTGCACATACCCATTTGTGCAGTTAGCTATCCCACCGTGGACACCATTATGCAGTGCATCCTCAGCACAAACTCTATGTAGGGCTATTCATCCTCCACTTTATCTCGTCTACGCGCTGTTTTGAGCCTCACGAAACTGTGCGACAGCAGTTCCGTACCTCTGAAATCGTTCCTTGAGATTTACGGCGTACTTGGACAAGTGTGTTGGATCGCTAACCCCCCATTTTCCAAATCTCTCAGCAGTCCATCTCTCCATGGCATGATGTGGGTGGGGAAAATACGAAATGATGTGTTGGCCACATGACAATCAGTTCACCCTAAGACCAGGGCAGCGCGTCAACCACGACGTCTAATAACTAATGAAGTAGATAATGTCCGTATCCTCCGACAAATCGGTCAGTAAGCTGCTCTAGAAGGCACTCTTTCAAATCTGGAGCTTGACTTGTGCTGCTGGTCGGAGACGCAAATCTACGATTCCAACACCGTTATCCACCTGGGCTCACTCCTAAGTAACCGTTGATCCAAGCGTTTCTCTCTTAAGATCTGTGGTGGTGTCAAAGCTGGATCTCGCGGTCAAGCTAGAGTGGGAATCGTATTGAATACAAGAGCAGAGCAGCGTTTGCTCAGGTGGATTCTCGTCAGCAGTCGCTTGCGTGCTGTCACACTCAATACATCGGTTAAAGTCTGTCGATGCAAGTCAGAAAATTGTACATTTATTAGATTGGCGTACGCTCCAACGGATACATGTTCGGATGCTATCAAGGATGCGTTCTATGACACTCTCGTTGGCCTTCTGAAGCAGGTTAAACATTCAGATATCATCCGATTAGTGGACGATTTGAATGTTCAGCTTGCTCATCTTTTTCCAGACGAGAAGAGACTGGGAAGTATGTTTGGTGTACGAGCACAACACATTGACAATGGCGAGACTGCTGCAGCTCTATGCAGCTCACGGTCTCTATATTCCGAGTACCGCATTCCAACACAAAAAGAGGCACTGTTACATAGAGACCTCCCTGTGCTTCTCAGCCATGGAAACAGCACGATAACACAGCAGTCGGTTACAGGTGGCACCACCCGTTAAAGACTATGGGGTCTTTTAGAGCAACCACCTGGACTCGGATCGTGCCTTATTGTGTCCCTTTCGTTTTGCAATTTGCCCAGAGGTCATACACACGTGGTTGCAAGATACATTACTTAAATTCGAGCCAGGAGAGTGTAAAGAACGAATACCAGGAAGCATCGATGAATAAATTGTCCGGTTCGAGTCAGGTGAAAGAACTTAACGAACAGAGAGTACGAAACGCAGTAGCTATGAAAGCATGTTTTAGGGAGGCGTGTTCCGAAGAAGCTGTGAAGTTGCGACAGAACTGGATCTCTGTCACGTTGATAAACCTCATGAACAAGCGTCGCTCAATTTCACCTAGCTTCGAGAATGATGACGACCGTCTGCAACTTAAACGCAAGTTGACCAACAACATCCACAGAAACCGTGAGCGCCTCTTGAGTAAACAGCCGAAAGAGATGGAAAGAGCCTTTCTATCTGGGAACAGTAAAAGACTTTCTTCCCTGATTCGTGGTTGTACTGACTGTTGAGTAGGTGTAAGTGAGACCATATGCGAGAAAGAAGGTTCGCTTATCACCAGCCAATCGCGTCGACTTGATAGGTGGGCTGAACGTTGTGAAGAACAGTTCAGCTGGCCTCAACCATACTATGCGGACGACGGGACCAGAATAATCAGTTGTTGCGTTCCAGATGGCCCTCCATCGGAGAGTTAAAGTTGTTGAAGTGTAACAATGCTCTTGGTCCAAACCTCCTCTTTCCCTCTCTTTCCAAGGATGGTTGGGAGAAGTTAATATCAGAGCTGACGAAAATCCTGCGGACGATTTCGAAAACTAAAGAGGTACCTCATGATTGAGTCCTATCAACAATAATCCCCGTTTTAAAAGAGTGAGCTCGAAGTTTGTGTGACAATCACAAAGGCATCAGTCTAGTGTCTGTTGCATCCAAGTTACTCACTAGCCTCATTTTACGTCGGTTCACTAAGCCCAGAGGAAGTCAGATATGCGGAGAACAGGCAGGATTCCGATCCGGTCGAGGATGCGTTGATCACATTTTTACTTTGAGACGGATACTGGAACATCGACACATTTATAGGCAGCCAACGGTCGTGGTATCTTTAAACCTAAAATTTTATTGCGATTTTAGTTGCTCGTAATGTTCTCCGGAAATGCTTTGTCACAAGAGAATGCCAAAGAAGCACGTGAGTCCGTTGAGGTCACTGTATGCTCGTTCTGCAAGCAAGGTGAACATTTACGGACAACTGTCCCGGGTGTTCATCATTTTTAGTGGTGTTCGTCAAGGGTTTCCCATTTCTCCCTTCTTGTTTACTTTTGTCATGGACGATATTCTGGAAGGTGCACTTGAGGAATCCAGTGAAGTTGGTATTGAGTTTCTTCCTGGCGTTAGGTTAATCGATATGGGGTATGTGGATGACACTAGTTACTTGGCCCCTCTGCCGAAGAAATGCACCTGATGCTGAACAAGGTGGCAGACCGGCCTGATTTGTATGAAATGCGCTTCGCACCTTCAAAGTGTAAAATGCTACTCAAATATTGTAGCATTTTCACCCCTACCTTCTTCAACGCAGGTAATCCGCTTGAGATTTTGGACACTGCCCCGTTAGCTCGTAATATTGCTGGTGAGATGTAATGCTTGTGTACGTTCTGTTATGCTCTAGAGTTTGGAAGCACGGCCTGTTCGCAACAAAGACATCACCAGAATTGTTGTGTTTGAACACCATTGTCTCCGCCAATTAGCCCATATTAAGTGGAATGATCGTGTGAGCAACACGACTGTTCGCCGGAACGCTCGATATGTACGAGCAATCGGTCATCTACTCACGTACACACACTCTACGAAGACTGGGTCACCTACCTCGTGTGCCATGTGACCGTTTGCCGCAGTGGACATTACATACTGAGACCACCAACAGTTAGGTGAAACCGCGTGGTGGTCAAGCAACAAAATGGTCATGAAATATGAAGATCCTTACTGTCCCACTGAGCAAAGTGGGCAGGTGTCACCTACCTGGCTGATTAGGAACGCTATCCGACATGGGAGTGCTCTAGTCAACAGCGAACCTGTATTCGTACCATTTCCACCTCTTCCGTTTAGTCTTCTTTTATTAATTTTCAACTTTTTTTAGTGACGTTTTCATCCAGGATATTCCGAATTACTGTCAAGACGAGCGGCAGCCCGATAATATATATTCCAATCTCAAAGCAACCGCAGTTTGCATGATCAGACAACACTGGGCCAGCGTTTGCTTGAAAACAACACAGCAACTTGAGATGGTAGCGTAATCCTATCGCGTGGTACACATGTCCCTCATTGATCTTTCAGAGAAAGAGCGAGCACAGTACCAACGACACTGAATGACGGGAGATTCATTTTGAATTCAAGCTGTACCACTTTTAAAGGTTTAATATTTAATACTCCATATGACAAAATACCTTATGCAATACACAAGTCAAAGCACATCACTTCGTTGACTCCCTGATGAAGAACAGATAAAAAACCTGTACACAAGCGACCTGTTGCTATGGAAACCAGCAAAGGACGTACTGATGAAGCAAATGTGCTCCAGAAAATCGAGCTCTTTGTTCGCTGTTCTCTGTATAAATTGTTTGCGTTGCAATCACAAACAGCTGGAACGACTAACATTATGCAATCCCATGCAGTTTTATGCTGCGGAGTTTAAACTTGCCTTTATGGTGATTTCGGTTATTAAAGGATGAGCATATCTAGTGAGTATGCAGTTGCGTAGCAAAGTCCATAGCGGTAGATTAACGAAGCTGAAAGCTTTATAAGCCACACCGGTTGTTTGACGTTAAGCATGTCACTCCAACAATAAAAGGTTAGTCTACTTAAACATAGGAGCATATGGAGAGCCTGTTGCTCGAGTGACGTATCAACCATCGATATACCCATCACGCTTCCCAGTTGAAATTCTCAGGAATAACATTCCTTACTGCAGAGTGGCGTCTAAGTTGCAAATAATTCGCATGAGCAATAACAGTACGTACGCTTTCACACTTATTGATTGACGCTGGTAGAGGACTCCTGGATTCAATTGAAGATATCCCTATTGCGCCAAACCCTCCTGTCTGAGAAATCTCTTTCAAAACCACTGTTAAAGCTTTTAGGCTAAATTTATCATCCGCTCACGACACAGCAACACCACACAAAACTATAGCCCATACCGAGCCACGTCAGTCTACGTCGTATCGGAGCGAATTTTAACATGTTACGTTAAAACTCACGTTTAGAAACCTGCCGTTGCAAGTCAACGGATTGCAAGTGTATGCGCAATGTAATCCAATTTTGAGAGCATTTGATGTTCCTCTGCGTCACGCATCCCTAGCATTAGCACTCGGTCGTCTTACCAGTGATAGACACACACACACGCTTTATTAAACTGGGTACCGTTGTGATCCCAACTTCAGGTGTTGAGAGTATATGAAAAGAAAAGACCGGAACAACATTCTATGGCTGGAGCTCAGTTAAAAGCCCGATACTGAACATATTCACAATTGTAAGTACGGTCGCGGTCTGCAGATGAAGAGTCACAGGTCATCTTGGGCAAAACAGATAGTGAGCTAAGAAGGATTGATGTGTGATAACGATATGAACATCCGTGTTAAGAGCTAATATCCGACAGTTCTTGCAACTGACACTATGTTCCGGATACCAAAAACGCAGCTAATCTGGAAGTGCTCATCCAAAGTTAAAATTAACATCATACACAGAGCACATGACAATTGTAATAGCAGTTCAACCTGTCACCGGCGCAAACGCTTGTACACAGACAGAAACGTTCAAGTCTCCAAGATGGTAATCTCTAACACGCCATGCGAGGTAAGTTTCCCTAATTGATTTTTTTAGGCAACACTGACACTGGCCGAACGATTCCCTCAGAACCCCTTGCAAAATCATTGTCCCGTGGTCAATGAGCAGCTAACTGATAGATTTCGCGGGATGTACCTATAATATATTGCCAGGACCTGGGATACAGACACTGTTGGCCCCATTCTCAAAAGAGCTCACATAAAAGATGGTTACATGAACAGGGAATAGGTGTTAGCTACCATAATCATCTTCAGCGTTGAGCCGAATCTGTAGGTAATATGACTCGGGCACAGGTTGATTCTGAAAGTATTCCAGGAAGCAAAAAGTAATAGATAGACAGACCTATAAAGAAAAACTAATTGATAACACGTGGAAGATTCATGGAAGCGAATAGTCAACAAATCTGAGGATACAAGCCCGCTATCAACTGCGGCATTGTCATATCTGAGAGCGCTTCAAGTCACCGGTGCGGATTGTTGAGAACACTGTAACCGGGCAGACAGTAACTATCTTCGTCAGAGGGGTGACAATGACTTTTATGGCCTGGGACTGTTATTAATCCATCGGGTTACGGTTTCCTCTCGTCGATAGCAGCTATACTGAACAATGCGCGGCGCGACAGACGCTCTACCGAAATGTAGGGTACATGACTCAATAAGCGTAGAACGTGCATATTCATTATATCGGTTATCGGCCATGAATTTGCGCATTTCGCAAATACGCGTCAACGGACTGCCGCGTTGCACACACAATCGGACCATTTGATGCTGCTAGGGTTAGAGTAAAACTGATCTAAAAACACGATTCTGCTGTTAGAATCCTGATATCCCAAGCTACTGGTGAGATATAGATCAGCATGAGGTTCAAGTGCATCCTCGCGCACTCATGTGGCCGCAAGGTCAATTATCGCTACAAGTACAGACAAGTATTTCATTGGCTCTTACAGTTAGGAGCTCGGAGCCAATCAGAAGGGTTTCTATTCGCGTTATTCGTTCACGGTTGTTCTTACAAGCTAATCGCGCTGACGTTCAATGGAATTCGGTTATCACATATGCGTGATAAGTGGCGGGAACAGTGGTGGTTGAATACCAAGAATATATATATATATATCTGCCATAGGGAAGGATCAAGACTCCGAACCGCAAACTATCCACCTAAGCGACAAATGGACGTCTGTGCGGCGCGGGAGTTAGTGAGCGCATAGACACCTATATACTTGATATATTTGAAACGCGAAGGTCGCATGTAGTCGCAAACATGCATGGACATCCACACGCGGATGAGAGGACACTACCGAAGTGGGCCAAAACACTAACGGTTTCGAATGGCCCGCAAGTAGCAACAAAGATGAGTTCAAGGTCAACTTGGTTCTTTAACGGCATTACACTTCAAAGGTGCAAACTGTACACTATACAGACTAGCCGTATCACTTAACCATCCCGCCACGGCCCGTATGTTTTCTGCAGAAGAATTGATCAGAACAATGTCGTCCGCATACCCCATAACGATCAGTTTAATTCCAGATACAGGCTCCAATCTGAGTTCGTCAAACCTTTTGTAATGAGAAGGCCCGCCTGGATGTTTAACAAATACAAAGATGCCGGAATGTTTAGTGTGTTCCAGAAATTTGAAGGGAGCATCATAAAAGGTGTTCTGGACATAGTCTGAACTGTTGTACGTTGGTGCATATGCAGATATGATAAATAAACAAGGTTTCTATAGCCAGCACTGACAAACTGATGAGAGTTCTAGGTCTGACAGCACACAGTTGGCTGGTATTCAGTCGAACAAACTTTGACCCTAATTTAGAGCTCTGTGCGATCCTCTCTCCAATTTGACAACAAGATTCCGATTTATTACGATCACAGAACTTGGGAAAGAACCGCCGACCCATAGTATCACGCAAGGACGAATTCAACTGAATGATACCGCTATTGCGAGAGTTATTGTGAGGGCTCGTTCCGAAGACAAAACAAACATTCGGCTACAGACTGAAGGAGAGGCAGATTGCTGACCAAATTGCCAGAGAATGCGGACAAAACAACAGTGGTTACGAGTTTAGGGACAACAAGTTAGACGAGAGTGGGACTAAAAGTAAAATGGGCGAAAGTGAAGCAACGACAACTTCAGATACTTCGCGACACTTCTGACGCGGAAGAGAGTTAGCTTAAGAGACGTTAGCCAGAGCTTCTGCCTCATCCACCCCGCTCACGATAGAACAGGGTCTTCTATTTTAGGTCCTACCAGAAACCAATAACTCGAACGTCTGATTCTCTTGGCAGTGAGGGGATAGCGTAGCTTGAAGTTAAAGCGAATAAGCCACGGATGTCTAATCTAAATTACTACTGCGCACAGTATCCAAAGATACGTCGAGCTTTTGAGAAGGTCTTACTGTGGAAGCAGTGTTGCAACTATAGAAACAATTCACCGGTATACTCAGGAGATCGAACCGCATCATCTGGGCAATCCTAGAGAGTAAATAGTTTAGCATATAACTCTATGAATGTAACTTTTTTTTCCGGTTGCTCCTCTCCAGCGTTTGCTGACCAAGATGGGCATAGGTTTCCAGAACAAGTGAACACACAGATCTGACCACCACATCTGACCATCACCTCACATTGAACGAGCTAGCCATTAGACCAGTTAAAGACAGTGGCTACTTTCTAAAAAGGCAATTTGAGAACCGCAGATATGTTTCACTTGGAGTGTGGATTGCAACCTTTGGTCACAAATTAGAAGTTGGACATAGTATGAAAAGACGAGTGTTCATTTTCGACTTATGCGGGCTGTTTAGTACTACTTGATTGGATGAAGAATACACAAGTTGTACTGACGCTGAGGAAGTGAAGATTCAAACGAGTTTGTTTTCAAACAAGGATGGTGTCTCATTAACTTAGGTGAATAGTTGTATATTACTGGACAGTTGCGGGAGGGACAGGAAAGTGATGAACGGCAACTTCAGGGTCAGCAAAGTGACCGTCCAACGGTTTCACTTGAGAGTAACAGTCATCTTACTACAAGCAGAATACACCTAGCATCTGCACACTGATGAAGACCCTGATCTATCCAAAAGGAAGATGCTGGGCCAGCGCTAATATTTTGCAGCTGCTGTTTGCGCACGGTTGCAAGCGATTGATTAAGCAATGCAACTCCTAGACAGTGGTAGAATTCTGAGCATCTGCGTACTAAACGCTGCCTCCCACAACTGAACTCGTGACCCCTAACACAACTTTGCTACCCCTCCACCAGACATCCCCTTACGTGAGAGAACTGGAAGCGGCTGGAGAAGGCAACGCGATGTCCGGACGCTGATTATGCACCGATGCTGGAAAAAGCCGACATTGAAGCGATCCTGAGTCGGTTCAAATATC
Organism: Paragonimus westermani; assembly: GCA_008508345.1. Lineage (NCBI taxonomy): Eukaryota > Metazoa > Platyhelminthes > Trematoda > Plagiorchiida > Troglotrematidae > Paragonimus > Paragonimus westermani. Next base: position 56,641 of record QNGE01002260.1, on the reverse strand, counting down.
TTCAGCGTTTGCACCTGAGACGCAGTCAATCATAGCAGAAAGTCGTAATCAGTATCGTATATGTGATGACTTCCATCCATCGTGAATTGGTTATTGTTAGTCAGTTGCTTGCGTTTTTTCCATACGTCAACAACTATTCTGCCATATGCCTATCCTCACGCAAGGAAAGACATTGCGTATCCTGTTTCACAGAAATGTGTCCCGCCCATGAGCGAACAAAACACAAGACTGATTGTTGAATGGACAAAACGGTGGTGGAAACTTGTTCGATTCACCAGCTCTTTAAAAGTCAAAGGCCAAGAAGTATTCAATGATGACAGAGCCTGACATAATTTTAAAACGTAACATTAGAGTTGGACAAACAGTCGCATTGCTACATACTTCCCTATTCGTCAGTGAGACTAAAACGTTATATGTTACGGGCGTTATTGTTGTCAACTAGTGTTGAGTCTTGATTTGTACAATACTGATGGCTCTACAAATGCGTATTATTGTACCATGAATGATAACTATCGATTGCTGTCAGTCGGATGTATTTTTCCTATTTCTTACGCAGAAGGTTCGGGTTCAAACATTGTCGAAGACTCCATATGAGAGTATTGTACAACCGTAATTTTCAAGTACAACAGTGAGAATAGAGGTACCTCGTATCGTTTCCTCTTAGATGACTGGCTCACAATGCTTGGGTTTAACAAAGATTGTGAGAACGGTGGATCGAAAATACAATTTACCGGAGTGAAACTGGAGTCAGAGATCCTAGATAATGAGTAATAGGCTTTAGAAATGTGAAGAACCGTAAGAAAACTGTCTTGCTGATGAAGTCTTGCTTTCAATTACAGCTCGGCTGTTTGTTTGCAAGGTGTAGGCACCTTGATTTGTTTGCAAGGTGTAGGCACCTTGATGTCGTATGTTTGAATAAAGACGTAGCTAGTTTTCAGTGGTCAGGTCCATTCCCGCTCCCTTCTTTTTTCTTCTCTCTTTCTATACAGGATTTGTTCTTTTTTCCTTCCTCATGGTTGTATAGCAGTTAAGTGTCAGCGGGAACTACTGGTGTATTGCTGCCTGTGATGATGATGAAAGGCACTGAGGATATCAGCAGTAACCTCACACAGACGGTTAATCTTGATACGAAAATATGCGCGCATGTCTACAAAAGCCCAATCACTTATCGCATTGAGTACCCCACGGCAGATGAGTCTGTAGCTTAAATCTGGGTGCACTTGTCCACACTGTTCATCTGCGATAATCACCTGACAAAACACACAGTTTCGTAACCCATATCAACTACCTCTGTTCAGGTCTAAAGGCACAGGCGTCGTGCGTAAAATTTAAACCCATGGAGCCTTCAAAAACCCTTAGAACGCACTCACTTCACACACCATTCACAATTAATTGTAATGTACTGCAGGCTTTGATATTCTATAATCCCTTGGCGTTAAAACACACTAACGTCTAATCCAACGTTCGTAATAAGTTACGTAAGATGTTCTCTGTATCCTTGGTCTTTCGAGATCCAGTGCTTTAATTTTTGCGCTCTAAGCATGCCCGCACCTTGATAGACAGCTCCTATTGCCATTAACTCAAATCTGAAACCCATCTGTTCTATCAACTACCACCGACGAATCTCCTGTGACGTCTGGTGGTTACAGTTCTTGAGCGAATACTATGGAACCCCACAGCCGACTTTACGATCGTCCAAAACGACAATTTCCCCAAAGGAAAGGGAAGCCATTTTTCGACGCATGGTGCATACGTAGTAACAAGATATAGGTAAAATATCTGAGAGTAACGGAGTTAATCTGATTCTTGCTGTTCACACCGCTCAGTGGAATTATAGACACGAGAAGAAAATTCGTAAGCGCCAGATGGTTTTCATGGTGTATATATATATATACATATGTGTATATGCATGTAGCTCAATACTTACCATGGTTCATTGGCAAACCAAAGATCACGTGACCGAGGGACAAGCAAAAACAAAATTGAAATCAACAATGCCCGAGTTCACGTCCGTTACTTGCGAACGAGATAACTCCCACTATGACCGCGACTTCATTAACAAATGGTTGCTCTCAATTTAAACCAAAAAATCTAATGGATTACTATGCTCTAGCGTCCAAAAGTGTATNCCAAAAAATCTAATGGATTACTATGCTCTAGCGTCCAAAAGTGTATGGTTATGGTAGGATAACAGTCTGGTTGTAGTGGGCTAGACTGTGCACGTAAGGGCACGACTGATAAAAAATTAGTAAGACGCTATACCCGTTTGTACGTACATATACATACGTGCGGGCACACTGGGAAATAGCGCAGGCGAAGCAAAAAAAACCAAGGAGTTGACACAAGCAGTCCGTAGGATAGCGTGTCTAGTCTGGCCTATCGACTCATTTGCAAGCATGAGTGCAACAGAAGTGAACGCAGTGCGACGGCGACGTATGACAGACTACTTGTTCCAAACACTACCCCACCTACCTCACTTTCACGATCAATAGTGGGTAGAAATACGAATATCAAATATTGCGGTATGCCCAAAGTCAATGGTCGGCTTTCACAGTGTGGTAAGACTGGTAAGAAGGCGAATACCTGATCGACCCAAATTGTCTAGGGAACACGCATGTAGTAAACAAATCAATAGGGAGTGTGTAGTTTGAAAACGGTCTTGTGGTAAGAACAAATGAACTCGTCAAAACAGAATAAGACCATTACCAATATAGCAGTAAGTTTGTAATGTGGTAGTTATGTGGCACCTAGGTATTAGTGAGGACCACTGAAGTATTGCTGCCTATGACGGTGAAGATGTGTCACGTCACGATTTGGCAAAAGAGTAGCCGGATGAACAGTTAATCCAGTTGTACACTGCTCCAACTAGATTGAAGAAAATAAAGTAAGGAAGAGCCAATAATGTATTTCAGTAACAGTCGAGAAACCTACACTAACTGCCAAAAAGAGCTCATTGCAGTCTATGCGCAACTGTCATTATCAATGGTGGTCAACTGCGATAAAATCACGAAAAAACACATTCGACCGTTATTGTGGACGCATATACTAACTATCTGCATCACACATCAGTCAGTAGCGACCTGATTCAGCAAATCAGAACGTGTGATCGATTTTCGATTCGAACCCGTCATTGGCCTCAACCTATTGACATAGGAGGACGATGCTCGCAACTCATAGTGAGCGATCGACAGATTTCTTCACATTGGCAAATTTAGCAACTTGACCTGAAAGAGTTAAAAGTACCTTCATAATCCGCAGTCTCATCAATGCTTCATTATCTTAAAAGCTTTGCAAATCAGTTGTGAAAAAACAAAACCGACCGAACAAATTAAGTGAGAGTGTCGTTAGGACAAATGCGGACGTAGTTTTTGTCAAACCAGTCACATGAACTTAGGCTTCATGCGTTCATGGACGATCATATTGACAGAACATAGAAAAATACATGTATTGAAGTTACCTGGTTGATCAGCTCATACATGATCACCTTCGGTACCATATCACATTGAGCTTTATTGACAATCTTCATGTACGAGTCTACCAGGTTGCGAATAACCTCCACCTGTCGCTCCAGTTTAGGGTCATTTGCTTCAATCACATCACTATCACTCTGAAAGAGAAAGCGTGAAAACAGAAGGTGCAAATAAGGTGATATACTCACGCCGAAAATCGGATGAAGAATCCCCGTGAGCTGACGTGTGTGAAAGGTATCAACACCATGTGACTATACTATGGTGGACTACAAGTGAGAAAGCACAATGTATTCCTACTCAGACAGATAAATGGATACGACATTATGGTTACTCAGATCAGTGATTGGCCTGGTCTACTTTAGAGTAGACTATTTGGTATCGAAGTAAGGCAAATAAAAGGACCTTCAGAAGTAAGAACAGTTTGTTTTTCAACGGTTCAAAGAGAGATGTGAGAACAGATGCCGGTTGATCCAGTTAGTAACTCTTTAGGGATGGTAGAAATTTGGGGATGTGAGTTACGAAATCAAAAGCCGTGCAAAACAAACCTCGTGTTGAGCATGCACGTTGGGATAGAACTCATCCTAAACTAGACTAGGCAATCTGAAAATAATAACCTACATGGGTGATCCAACAACATCAGTCCCTAGTGCAGCAGACAACTGAACTCTGAGGAAAAAAGGTAGTGTGGAGGTGACAGTGAAGGTGGATTCGGGAAAAAACAGCTGACTACTAAGTGAGAGGAGAATGAACTGAGACAGTGGGTCAAGACGGCGGAATATTAATTTAAATGTTTCATAAAGAGGCCAGAGAAACGGGTAAAGTGAACTGTTCAGTAAAGGAATGCTGAACTGAGGAAACACACAAGTCACTACTTGAACGAGAAAATAGGTTGAAGTTTGGAGTACAAAACTTGTCTACTACGTCTCTAGGTCAATCTCCTAGCTTCGTTTACAAATTATATATCAGCAGCCCCTAAAGAGTGACATATCTATCTCCTTTCCGTCGTTTACCGAGCCTTCAAGACATGAGACATACGGTCATGGTCCCCCATCTCATAGCTGGTTGATCATCTGACACACAGTGTTCATGTTCGACTCGATTGTGGGTCTAGCAAACTTACTGCGAATCCCACGTAACGATAACTGTGATGACACACCGCAGTCGAACCCATGAGGCATATCAGTAACACAGGCATACAGGGAATCCTGAAAACTACGTGCCGAAGCGATACTTCCAGTTGATTTGAATTACGTGCCAATACAGATCAGGAGCTAGGAGTCTGTAAATAGTTTCGTGGACGGATGTTTATGCAGAAAAGTGTATAAATCACGATTACTTGTGGTAAAAAGGTTTTCACTCGTGCGTAAGTCATGAAATGTTTAGTCAGGCATCTTTGTGGATCAACACAATAGTTCGACGTACCGTTAAACCACAGGGAAATACGTGACCTACACATAGTATCCCACATTCACTTCAATTGTGGGCAAATATAACTGTTATACGTAGAAATGCCACTATTTCGGTTGCCGGCTGTAGCCGCACATCATGTCGGGTGAAGAAAAGGAGCAAACGATTGATGAGTTTCCCGTGGGTTAATTGAAAAGCTGGATTACCGAAATGTGGAAGCGTTCATGAACTAGGGTAAAGTGATCATGGGGAACAATTTGGGAAGGCACTAAGCAGCATAAGTGTTGAATGAAGATGGAAATGAGTAAACAATAGTAGGAAAGATGGATACTGTTGATAAGGATTAAAACACCATCAACCACGGTGGAAATGCGACTACCGACAAGAGATTCTAACGACAGCGATCTCCCAGTATCATCATATTAATTAAAGCCTTGAACGAACCTCACCTAGTAATGATCAATAAGTTGGTTTGAAACCACTTATAATCCGTACCCGGGGCGATAGGTAACAAAGGTGAGTGTGGAAGTTCGCACAGCAGTAGTATGAAAACAGCAATTAGTGGAAACGATGAGATGTAATGGATTACTGTGATTAAACAAGGTGGAACGGATTCAGGCACACCTAAAGACAAATTTGAGGGTCCTCATTAGTCACTGTTCACGGCTGCCCATGGTTCGTTCTACGGGAATGAATCGTCTGTGTACATGTATACCTATGTTGCAGTTGAAGTATCCACAGCAAAGGAAGACAAAAAGAAATTATCCAAAGCTGAACTCGCATAGGGCAAGAGCGACAAGCTGAAAAAGAACAATACTACATAGAGGCATAAACGACAGCGCGGACAGCGATGTATCAACAATTAACACTGGCGGTCAAGCACCACAGTTGGTGATATCCATTTCTAAATTAGCTCATGACGGCTCTATTTTGAAAGAAGTTGAACGCATTTTGTTTCCCCACCAGCAGAGACAAGAAAGCACAACTATCTGATCTCTCTCTCTTTTACGCACAAACTTGTTGGCCTATGAAGGAAGGTGTGAGAAAGAGTGAAGGTTACAAATCCGCCGAAGGTAGCTTGCTTACCCTACAGGGAAGCAATAATATATAAATGGTTTGAAAGCGCCTACATAGTTTTACAACGATTTCCAGCTGATATGATAATAGTTCTTTCTATCCACCGTATATCGAGATATAAGAACCAGTCACTCCTGTGCAGGCTGGAGAAAACGCAACGACCTGGCGAAGGTTGGACAGAAAGGAGCGCAATCTTCGAAAGCAGGGCTATGAGAAGGCTTGATTTGGAACAGATGGAAAGCACCACCACCATGCATACGGTAAAACACCAATGTCGACAACAACAATAGCATAGGCCGACTATAAACTTATGAGGGTCAAATCGTTATAAAGGGAAAGGCAGTCGTGGACTCAGTCAAAACGGGAGGACGTAAAAATTGACTTGCAACCGGTGGTTGCGAATACAACAATGAAAGAGCATGCACAACTCACCAAACGAAAGCTTCGGACAAGATAAGCTAGTAAGCGATCGAGGTCTATAGAGTTGAATGGAAAGTGTTGGTGCAGATCAACACTGGAAGCTCACCGGACAATCACGGGCACAAATTCCAGACAGAAGGGGGACAAACTCTTAGCTGACAGTGGATATCTACTTCAATCAGAAGCATCCGACATGTGAACTTTGTTCACTTCATCGGTTCATAGAGCAGCATCCTCCTTTTCGTCTTGCACTCACCTCAGCTTTATTAACTGAGGTTAAAAGATCAAACTGATAGAAAATCAACGACCTTCGGTTGGATCAGACCGATTTTAAAGCCTATAACCTACATACAACCCAAAAATACACCAACGTGAAACAAGAGCAGCAATGCTATAAAACTGCAGACTGTACAGCTCCCTGAAGTGTTCACCTGAGTAATGCATAAAGACGAGATTAGGATCGTCGATTATAATAAGACTTAATAAATCCGCAGGAGACACAGACCATCCACTTAAAAATAGTTCACCTACCACATCATCGTCCTTTTTCACCGGTCGTTCAGGGTATACGCCAGCACGAAGCAGAGCCGCTTTCCATGCTTCTACGGCCTCTTGGGAATCGGCAGATAGATCAAGCGTCTTGTAATCTTTGTAAACATTAGTTTTCGGGTCTGGATGGAAGAGGATGAATGTGGGTCGTTTGGAGAAGAATCCGGTGTCCCCAGAGCGGTGTTTGAGACCGTCTAATTGAAGAACGTACTTTACCTCGCGTTCCTAGGGAAGAAAACAAGATAAGGGGAAAGAAACTCTTTAAACGAATACAAAAAAGGCATGGTCAACTATGTGAAGAATAGCTAACATCTGGAAACGGTCCACTGACCAGATCAATTTCACACTATAATCGTTTTTACCGTCATAAAATCGTGAGAACCCGCAGTCAGTTCGAGAAAGGACATAGAAACGAAGTTCCCTGGGTGCAGACCTACGACATTTAGTATGATGGCGAAATTAAAATTAGGAAGGGTAAAACAATTGTAGACATCAAACCCGCTCGATTTAAACAACTAACCTTGTAGGGAGGATAAAAAAGAAATATGGAGAGGCAGGTTCTGTATTTTTAAGACCCGGGAGTCTTTTGGCTAAGTGAGTGAAACAAGGAAATTATTGTATTTGTCTAACATGCGCGCTCAAGTGAACTACAGTGATGCAAAAGCGAAACAACCGTTTGCATGTTTGGTATAATCAAGTATAATCAAGGATTGCGGAATACATATGTTCAAGGAAATTGTTTCGTGGATATTCAAAACACAATGAAGACAATATGTTTCACAGCTTAAGAGAGCAGAACAGAATCCGATAGTATATTGCAATGAGTATTAGATTTGATGATATTTGTGGTCAAAACTTCACAGGTAACGCGACGAAACATTCACTTTTAACGTCATTTATGCAAAGCAGAAATCGGAATTAGCCATATCTAAAAACAAAACCATTGATTTAGGAGTTCCAATGGACAGAGGAACCTACAATAAACTACGCTTGACCTATAAAAAAAGTCGATCACAGTACCATCCATATTTAAAAACAAGAGAGATGCAAGACTCATAACGGAAATAATCGAGCGAGCTTGTACGCTTTGCGCCAAGTTATGACGATTCTGCTTGACAGAGGGAAGAGCGCGCAAAAGGAGTTGGCCGAATTTGTCGTACTAGATACAGACATTGAAGAAATCGATGTTCATATGCAAATTCAGTAGGTCGCCATTCTGATACACAGAGATATCCGGTTGGTGAGGCAAATCTTGTACAATATTCACAAATCCAACTAGATCATATGAACCATCCAAAACATGGTCGGCTGCTAGTCAAGAGGGGCATACACTACATACCAATCACTGACTCATGGCAAACAAACGCTTCTGACAGACGGTCACGCGTGGAAATGACTCGCCTCATCATCCTTGTACCATCGCAATGTGTCTGCAGTTAATACGAACCAGAAATAACGGCTGCCTCCGCGAAACACGTTAGGATTGACCAGAATCAACCAACCTTTGCAGATAACCTGAGGGAGGGAATGGTGAGAAACGGAGTATGCATGAAATTGAGAGAAAAATCAATATTTACAAACTCAGGAGACTTGAGGAAATACTGCAATGAGCTAACGAACATAACAGAACCACCTGAAAAGTTACCAATACCATACTGTTTCGCTGAGCTTATCTGTTGAAAATTGTTAGGATCACGGTAAACCTGACACGAAGAACACGATTCCGTTGTCAGAAATAATGTATCTTAGGCCGTTACAGAGATATACAAATATTTCGTCGCGCGCTCACGCGACCACAAGGTCAATGATTTTCTATAAATACCGACCAGTTTCTCGTGCAAAGTGTCTGGTGGCTAAATACATTACCTGTTCGGAGTCCCTTTTGTTCGGGTTTTCATTAGTTCCTGTCGTTCGCATTTTGGGGGGCAATCGGAAGGGGTTTCTATTCGCGTTATCCGCTTACTGTTGTACGTATCAGTTATTCGCGTTCGTGATCAGTGGAATTCCAACATTAAAAACGTAGATAAGAGTTCCACTTTAACAAGTAACACTCGATCAAACTTATTCAAACTGGGGAAAGTCAAGTAGAATATGTGGATGCTGAGAAAACTTTACGAACTAATCCGATAAAGTTCTGGGTTTAAATAATGATAATGCACGGATGAACGGAAAGATGGATGTGAGTCACCTTATGAATGCATAAAAAAGCAAAATATCAGACTCAACACTAGCCAACAGTTTTCAGCCTGGCCACAAAACAAAGCAGCGAATGACGTGGAAAAACGATTTTCATTAAATGTTTTATATACTTATGAGTAGTAATATTGAATTTAAGCAATCAGCCAACAGACAACGGTGTACTGCATAGATGAGTCGATAGGCCGAATAGAACTGGTTTTGTAAACTCTGACGTATCACACAGCATCGGCAAACGAAACCAAAAGACACGGGTGTCAAACTCATTCAAATGAAAAGTCGAAGATCACAGACATAATAGCAAGAAGGACCTCTCAACTGCGGGGTTACAAGCGATCCGTAAGCATGTCAAGATGGTAGCGGTGGTAGCCAAGTAATTACAAACACTAAGACGTGAGTTTCGGAGACATTTTCGGAATGGGTTTTGCTTGAAAAGCCATTGCTAAAAGTGAACTATAGGCCAACATATGGAAAATGATCGATGCAAAATTGTACACCTATTCCATGTCGTGATGCCTTCAGGCTGACGTGCCTGTCCAAAATTAGCTGGGCACGTGAATGTTATATGAGTTGAAGAGGTGAATAAGCGTCGCCAGATTGTTGACGTAGTGGCTGAGGGACTGAAGTTACATCGGTACTGGCATGAACCAATTACCAGGTGATCAGAACTCATGACATTGGTATTTCACCTTGCATTTGCTCCACTCAAGCAGTGCCTCAAAGATGTGAACTAGCCGAATGGAAAAAGCACGATGTTGGCGTAACAAAAAATCCAGCAGGACATATCAGGAATCAACAAGACTCTAGAGGTCTAGGGACGCTGATACGCGCACTTTGAGACAGCCAAAGCGAAAAGAATGATAAATAGGTTCATATAAATGAAACAGACAGCGTGTAAATTTGTTGATCCGCGAACTAAGAAAATTCGTTCCCATCGCTTGCTTTCCCCATTTTTCCCACTAACCTGACACTTTTTCCCACTACCTCACCCACCCCATTTTGTTTTATTGAACTGATGTGTCACTAAATGTCCGTCACCCGAGTGACCATTCTTGTCCTGGTCCGCTGGCGTGTCGATTCACCTTTGACCTTGTTGGTCCTGTTGAGAAGCTGTTGATTTTGCTGGACGAGACTATCGTCGCGAACGATTGAGGTTTGCCTTTTGTAATTATTGTTGCATTTCGTTAATAGTACCGTAGAAATCGTTGGATCCAATCTTGTTCTCATTTTGGGGGTCCGTTTTTGGGCTACGCGTAACTCAACGATCAGACGTGAATCGTTACGGTACTCAATCTGACGTAGCTTGGAATTTACTTATGCCAAGGAATCCCGACCCCGTGGAACTCAAGGAAGACTCCGGATGTGACAGACAAGTCCGCTGTTCTGTAGATGCTGTTTCAGTTTCTGGCTCAAGTCATAGTCGTAGATCCACACGCAGTCTAAAGAGTTTTCAGGCTAAATCTACGTTGTTGCTGGCTGAGCTTAAGGAACGAGAAGTCATAGCGGAAGTCACATTGGAGCGTAAGCTGACCCAGGCGAGAATGGAAGTTGAGAAGGCTAGGTTGTTGCTTAACTTAGCTGAAGATGAGGATGCTCATGCTGACTTTGACCTCAAGCAAGAGCATTCAGTTGATCGGGATGCTAAAGTGAAGCAGTATTTAGAGAACCAGAACGTAAGGCTGGCTCCAGAATTGATGCCAGTACAGCTCGATGAACATCCTATCCCAGTCCATCCGTCGTATTCTGTCCTGTCAACAGCCCCTAGTCTTGACCTTCCTAAGGTTGAGTTATGCTCGTTTGATGGTGACCCCATACATTACTGGAAGTTCGTTCGACAATTTGAGTGTTATGTCGAAGGGAAGGTATCAGATGACGGTCAACGGTTGTTGTACTTGTTACATTATTGTAAAGGTCGTGCCAGAGAAGCCATTGAGGAGTGCGTCATGCTTCCGCCAACCTCTTCCTATCGCCGAGCGCGCGAAATACTGAGTGATGTGTACGGGCAGCCGTACCATGTTGCTCGTTCCCTCATTGATGGGTTGTTGCCTGCAGGAAGGATTGTACACAATACAGCAGATGCTCTTTCCAAGTTATCAATAAAGATGCACAGCTGTGAGATAGCCTTAACCCAAATGAACTATCTCTCTGATCTGAACTCTGTAACCAACTTGGAGAGAATTGTTAAATCGCTGCCAGTTAACATGCAATACAAATGGGCAGAGGTCGTGGACCGTGCACTGGCGTTTGGTCAGGAGCCTACTTTCGAACAACTTCGCGAGTTTATTTCACGGAATGCTCGAATTGCTCGTAGTAGGTTTGGCCAGGTTGCCTACGACAGTGACCACAAAATCAGCAAATCCGCTGCGACGTATGGCTCAAACAAGTTGGACACACCGAGAGATGCCAGCAGACAGGCGAGAGCCTCAACTTACGCGGTAACTAAGCAGTGTTTACCACCCTCTGCAGATAGCTGTCTCTTGTGTAAGCAGATTCATGAGCTAGAACGCTGCCCTGAATTCCGTTCAATGAATGTCGAGCAGAGATGGGACACCGTTCGACGAAAAGGCGGATGTTTTATCTGCCTTAAGCCCTCCCACGTAGCTATCCACTGCAAGCGTAAGTTGAGGTGCAACATAGATGGATGTGTTGGTTGGCATCATGGCTTGCTACACTTGAAGCCCAATGGCCCTGAGGCAGCCACTTCAGTGCATCAAGGCTCTTGCAGTGCAACCAATTGTTCAGGCAAGCAGGCTCGCTTAGGTGTCATCCCGGTGCAAGTGGTGGTTCCCTCTGGAACCTTTACTACCTACGCGTTTGTGGACAACGGGTCAGACACCACCCTAGTAAAGAAGAGCTTTCTAGATCGTCTAGGTATCTCGGGCACCGCTTCGGTTCTATCCATTACAACGATCAATGGAACTAAAGCAACGTATTGCACGCGCGCCAAGTTAAATCTGAGGTCCTTAGATGGAGATGAGACTGTTACCATCGATAACGCCTACTCCGTTGAGGACTTGCCCATGAGACCTATCTATTCCATCCAGAGAGAAGCGAGTAAGTGGGCGCACTTGCTGGACGTTAAATTCAGTGAAATTGAGGACGGTGAGGTTACTATTCTTCTCGGTTGTGACGTGCCCGAGGCGCACTGGGTCCTAGACCAAAGGCTAGGGGGACATAGACAGCCATACGCAGTGAGGACCCTGTTCGGTTGGATGTTGTGCGGACCTTTGACCAGTGAATGCCAGGCCAAAGCTTCTGTCAACTGGCTTTCGCAGGACGTTCCTACGTTAGAAGATCAGATTCGTGCCTTATATGATACTGAGTTCACTGATACGTCCCCGAATTGTCCCACACTCTCTAGAGAGGATTCGATGGCCTTATCACTAGTGCAGTCATCCGCGCTGGACGCAAACGGGCATTATGAAGTGCCTCTTCCTTGGAAGGATGAGCACCTCCCCTTCCCTAACAACTACAAAATGGTTCAGAAACGTTTGTCTTACTTGAAGAAGAGATTTAACCGTGATGAAGATACGTTCTCGAAGTACGCGAAGGTGATACAACATCATATTGAACGTGGGTATGTTGAAAGGGTCCCCCAAGCTCATCTCGATCCAAGCTACCCGCATCGGTGGTACTTGCCACACCACCCTGTACTAAACTCTAAGAAACCAGGGAAGCTCAGAGTAGTCTTTGACTGTGCTGCTAAATACCAGGGATTGTCCCTGAATGACAGGCTGTATCAAGGCCCTGACCTGACTACAAATCTGATAGGCGTATTGCTACGATTCCGCACAGAGAAAGTGGCAGTGTCAGCGGATATCGAAGAGATGTTTCTACAAGTACGCATCCCCGTTCGTGATCGGGGTATGTTCCGGTTTCTGTGGTGGCCCGAACATGACCTTGCAAGAGATCCAGTAGAGTATCAAATGGCTTCCCATCCTTTCGGCGCTACCTCCTCCCCCTTCTGCGCCAGTTATGCATTACGACGTACCTCTGAGGACTGTGAGTCGATGTATGGAAATTACATTCGCGAATCAGTTCGGACGAATTTTTATGTTGACGATTGTCTAGTTTCGGTCCCCAACGCGAAGACAGCAGAACATTATGTGAGAGAGGTTTGTGATATGCTGAAAAGAGGAGGCTTCCGACTGCGAAACTGGGTTTCGAACGACCGTGAGGTGCTAGCATCAATACCGACCTCGGAGCTCTCACCCTCCTTAGTGGATATCGCAGCCAAATCCCTACCGTCACAACGAACTCTCGGTATCCAATGGGACGCTGAAACGGATGAATTTCGCCTGAGCCTTCAGCTCCCAGACAGGGCGGAGACTAGGCGAGGGATGCTATCCTGTGTCTCTTCGCTATACGACCCTTTGGGATTTGTTTCGCCGTGGCTACTGCCAGACAAACGTTTGCTTCAGAAGCCGTGCAAGAGTGGTCTCGGATGGGACGAACCGTTGACTCTAGAAGATCGCAAAGAGTAACAAGCTTGGTTGTCAAGCTTAAAGGCTCTTGATGACCTCACAGTGAACTGTCTGACAGTTTCAGCACCATTAATGGATACGTCAGGGCTGTCCACTTTTTGTTCACTTTTTTCATAGACGAAATAATGGAGGGCTCTCTACGGTACTCGCAAGATGCCGGCATGGACCTCCTATCTGGTGAAAGATTGGCTGATATTCATTATGCTAACGACAAGGCGTTGTTGTTCGACGAATTCCGTAAATCAGAAATACTAGGCGCCACTTCGCACTCTGCCAAGTACTTCGGAATGAGCTTGCAGCCTCAAAGTGCGAATTGCTTCCGCAAGAATGCTGTGAACACGCAGACCTGATGAAATCATTCACCGAAAGGCTGAACACTGTAAGTGAGTTTCGTCTCTCCGGCTGGGGACCTCACGACTCACAGAGTCGGTGGGTAGAGACCTGAGGTGAAATGGCGGCTAATCGATGTCGGTGGCGTGAATGCTCTTGATTGGCCGAGTTGTCTGTGAAATCAACACACTTAACGATGTAGGAAAGTGAGAGCCGTAAGGATGACGCCTTACTTTCATTTATGGATTGATTTATGTTTGCAAGATGTAGACATCTTGACCTCGACTGCTTGAATGTAGACGTAGCTATTTCTAGTAGTTAGGCCCTTTCCCTTGCTTTTCTCTCCTCTTCTCTTGCACAGAGTTTGCTTTTTTATTCATGACTGTGTGGCTGTTAAGCATCTGTGAGAATCACTGATGTATTGCTGTCCATAAGAATGATGATGATGACGTACCGTTTGTCGAAGTGACAGTCCCTGGCTATGCACACGCTGTTAGAAAAGAAAACAATATATTTCGGGGTTTAAGGTTGATTGTAAACTGATTATTGCCTAAAAGGCTTTGAAACCTAATTCGAACAGCACACTGTCAAGCGGCTTAGCGATGCAGAGAAAAAAATCATTGTCCATATCGGCTGTAATCATGCGCTGAAGTGGAGGTGAAGGGAACACGCAACATGTTAACTGTATTTGAGAACCTCTTTCTAGTGATCGGTTTTAGCAATTATATAGACGGCTTTGGTTTTTTTTAGGTACACATTAACCTCATGGTGCATGGTTACGTCATTTGAGGGTATCCATTTTGTAGGGGAAAATGTACGTACGCGTTCCACTCCGGTTGCAATGTATGCAGAATTCCAAGTCATTTCAACCCCAGTAATTGGGACTCAATATGTAGGCATAATACGTCCCCCGCAATAAAATAATTGTCTGATAATAGTTGGAGTCAGTAGTGAATGCATAAAAATATTTTTTAGCATAGCCGTCAGTAAGATTTTTGAACAGACAGTATTTTCCGTCCAATTTCGAAAAATTAGCGATTTCGGAATTAAAATAAGAAACTTCAAGATAGGTAACAGAAATTTTAAATTTCTTGCAGACATCTTTATCATGTTGACATAACACTTGGTGTGAATATATGCGTGTCCACGTTCTGCTGTCTCTAACTGTCTATTGCATAGAATTGGCATATTTTACGCTTGAGACTGACGAAAAGTAAACGAAACATGAATATATTGTGATGTCTTTTTTTTACTCTGATGAGACCCATTTTAGATTTAAATAGCGTTGCTTTCTTAGGTTTTCTTGAGCATGATTAATACGTGACACGATGCATTACAAAGCTTGATATTAACCACAATATAAACATCAACCTTAGAGTTATGAAGTTGTGTAGAGGCCGATAACATTGAGTACAAACGGAATCCTGAGGATCGGGCCATTCTACTTAGAACATGAGTCTGCAGCCTATCACAACAGTAATCCAAAGGCACAGTGAACGCTTGGAATGATCGGAAGTTCACAAGGACTGATTCAACTTAATTTAATGATGCTCCACTTTGTGTCTATGAACCGTTGGGAGCAAGTAAGTTAAGTGAAGGTTTCGAGTAA
Source organism: Paragonimus westermani (assembly GCA_008508345.1). Taxonomy (NCBI): domain Eukaryota; kingdom Metazoa; phylum Platyhelminthes; class Trematoda; order Plagiorchiida; family Troglotrematidae; genus Paragonimus; species Paragonimus westermani. Next base: position 41,099 of record QNGE01002260.1, on the reverse strand, counting down.
TTCTGTCTGTGCTATTAGTGCAATCGTAACCTATGTATAAAGAACCCGAGTTAATCCGTATCCATTGACAATATCAACGTCGCTACGCTGTCATAATCCACAGTATAGGCAACGCCAATTCAATCGCATTGACAATATCCACTCTATAGTTTAAATAATGTATTTCCGATCACTCGGCATGCGTACGATTAGAGAACAATGTTTACGTAAGCACAAATCAGTCGTATGAGGGTGTGATCCATGAATTATGGTCGAGAATAAATGCAAAAAACACGTGCCACATAAATTTACTACAGTTTCTTGTCTGTCCAGCGAAGGCTGGGGAATGCTCGAGAGCTACGAGTAAGCCAGTTGATTTTATACAAAATGTTCGGTTTTTAAACTCTTTCTAGATATCAAGCAAGCAAGCTTTTGATGTGTGGATCAAATATCCCAAACTGTTGATATATGATAAATACGGAGGTGAGAACTGCAATTAAAGAAAATATATCACATCCTCGGGTTAAAATTAGCTGTGGATTAATAGGCAATGTAGGACATTCGGAAAAAGCGGAAAACGAAGCTAATATGGTGACATGGGGTAACCAGAACAAGACACCCAACATTTTCGGAAACTTCGCTAGGTGCACCTAATACCAATGGATGGAAGGCAACCCGATTTGATACACAGAGGCTCACAAAAACGTAAACAGTCTGTTTACAAAGTCAGACTGCGAATCCACTCGACTGTGTTCACACCTTCATAATCGTTCTGTCTGTCTAGCTCGTTCATCCTGGATGACGATAACGCACCAAAACGGCTTTGTTAATAACACAGTCCTTGTTTTCTAGCGGGCCACTTTAGATAGTTCACAATGTATTTGACAATATGTAATAAACATTAGGCTTTACTCATTTAGATCATCTCTTCTAATCAAGTGGTCATTTACAAACAATCCAGCAGTACCCGCAAAAGAAGTCATGGAAAATCGAACTACTCTTCGGGGTTGCAAGGCGAAGAAGAAAGAAAACTCAAAACACTGCTGGAAAGGATCATAAATGGTCAGTCATCATGGAGCGCAAGAGATATCCTCGGACGCAGTTCTGGTGAATACAGAAAAACGATCAGCATAAACATTACGATGGGATTCCAAGATGGACTGGTTGGCGCGCATGAAGATGGATGGGAAAATAACAGATACAGATTCAGTACGACAGAAACAAAATTACGACCAAAGAACGTTGATAAAAAGTGAGCTAAAATGAATGTTGACGCTTCTGCTAGACCAAACCAGACCGTAGTTGGTGAATAGATATCACATAACTTGCATACATAAGGTGGGATCCGATTGGGTGACAAATTTACATATGGTTTTTGCAGAAAAAGCTTATCCAAGTGACTAGAGGTAGATCTATCTGCTTGCTAAAGTTAACTCGTTTCGAAAGTTAGGGACAGAAAACATAGACAAGAACAACTAACCTGATTGCCCAACTTTCCCCTGGAGCCATCTGACGCTTTCTTCTCGGCGCTGTGGGAAGTGGAAGGGAATTGAATGAATGAATGATAACAAATGCAACCAAAACTAGTGCAAACAGAGCAAAACGATGCACACATACCATAGACACTTTCAGTCGGATTAATGGCACACTGACTGAAACAAACAAGTCAAGTGACAATCCCGTCAATTAAAATCATTTCTGTAGCTGAGAAGATGAACTGAGGTTAGTGTCCAGCGAACTATCCTGGTTTCCAAAGAGGAGTCCACCAGTCTATCTGATAACCACAATGGTATCCGGTCTGTCTCAATCGTCTTTAATCCATGTACTCACTGACCTGACGCTCAATGAGAAAGACAAATCTGTGGGGAATAGGCGGAACTATGAACAGACTGCAATAGCAGTAATTTCACTGGCAGGCTCTTAAGAGTCAGGTTGCATCGGTACAACATCGACAATAACAATTGTGTGCTTTTAGACTTGGCATGTACCCTCAACTCAGTTGCTTACAGTGCACATTGTGTAACAAGACCCCAGAAACATCATCCTGTTAACAGTGAAAAAAGTCAACAACTGTCTTAAGTGCCCGCCACTTTGAGTAGCGTTCGATAAAATTGTCCGATCATACTCAACCATGTCATGGGAAACATTCACTCATGTCGCTACCAAACAAAACAGCGTATCGCAGTAAAAATTTTGTCCCAGTGTACGCTGTAGAATTTTTTCTAGAGTATTTTGTTTAGCATCATTGCAGTGAACTGTGCCTCGAGCTCCAGTTTTATATTGTCAGGTTCAGGGGTCATGACCACTTCGGATTCTCTTTTGTGTCCAAATAGTCCACGACGATGGTCCAATGGCTTGAATACACGACAAGTATACACAACAGATGAATAAACTTTTCGTAAAAAACGCTATTATGAGCTGGCTATTATGTACAGTTTGGAGATAATTAACAATAAATCGGAGCCACTTAAGCTTGACTTCGTATCTCATGTGACAAGCCGTGCATTCCTGAGGCAGAACATGACAAGTGACTTGCGTGCAGACAGCCATGAGTAAACGAGATAGCTGGGGAAAAAATTAAGCAACGCCACTCAACGACTGACTTGCGAAATCCAATAAAATCCTCATGATTGGTATTGGTGTACGCCAACTGAAAATTAATCAGGGTTTGGATTTGTTCCCGAGTGACTACTTCCAGTTCGCGGATTCGCATATTGATCAACCGAATCACCTCTTCACGTAATCGAGGGAACCGAGTCATCTAAAGTAAAGCAGATAACGTGTTAGGCACGGTTATCATTGAAAGTGCACACACGGTTAACGAGGTGTTTCAAAGCAATATGGTAGTGAATCGATTGATAACTGGAATTCCAGGTGTTCAGTCCAATGATACATAGTGCATAGCAATCTCATGCCCCGTTTCAAATCCAGTCACGCATACCACAAGGTTGTATGAGTTCAAAAATCATGCACCGTTAAGGTAAATTCACACACAGTAAACAAGGAAGTCCAGCATGAACATTTATGGGAGCCATGTCAGCTTAGAAAAATATGTGATTGACCTGATAAAAAAAATGAACAGGCTAGAAAACACAGTTCTGTGTCGAGAATCGCACGGTGTAAAAACGTTCCCCTACTAGATAAAGCACGCTATTGTTACCGACAACTGCGACTGTTGCAGGCTTAATGCACGGGTGGTATAGTATAAATGTGTACACTGCAAGCCGGAAAGGTAGACAAACATTTTTTACACCGAGAGTTAGGCAGACGAAAGGTTCACTTAATAAGTCGCAAAATCACTTGCGACGTTATGAAACAAAAATGAAAAGACTTCAATGCAAACAGTATGCATACGATTGCCTACAGTCTGATTATGCTGAGCTCAACTAGCTCAAATTTGAGTGAGTAAGTGTCGCGATATCATACAGACCCTGTGAAAACTATTCGATGATATTGCAAAATGTGTAAGATAACGGTCGGCTGAGTAAAACGGATTTCCTATAATTACATTGGCATCATTGCGGAAAAAGAAAGTAGTCACTTTTGTGAGATAAAAATTGCAGTGAAATCACATGGACGCACTCGTTCACCACAAAGCTGTACGACATCGGTCAATTTGCCCACAACCAGATCAACGCATTTCATAGACGGAGGGCGAAGTTTTTCGATTAATTTTCGCACGGTTGCGTCGAACGCTTTATCCGGCGTGAACAACCCGGGACTGAAACAAAACGGTATTGGTTTTGAACGATAAGATACGGTGATATATCAACTTGGAGAATGCAAAGTCAACGAAAAGAAACGTGTGGTTGAACCATGACGACGGCATTTGGGAAACAAATTCTGAACTGGAGACAAATAATGGCAACACTGCCTAAAGTTTAATCGTTGATGCAATCAGATAAACTACGAGAACGTTGTAAGTGTGAGCACGCAACAATAACTTGCTCATTTCGTTGAGATAAATCAAAAGAAAACGAGAGATTCAACAGTAGGCATAAAAGGAAACGGGATTTGAGTCAATAACTCGGTCCTGATGATCGTGGCGGCACCCGTCCATCGGCTGAAGAGGCCACGTCCAGCTTCCGTTCGCCAACTAATACTGGAAGAGAAGTATGAAAGTTGTAGCCCATTGTGGAGATGGTTTCGAGCTCAGAATCATCTGTCTGAAAACAGGATAAGGACGCTCGAGATAAGATGTCGGCAGAGTACATTTGATCTCCGGGCTGATAAACGAGCTCGATCACGTTCGCAGCCTGATCAGCGTTCTTTGGAGGCGTCAGGACGGGACAATCAGAGGTTTTATGATTGCTATCAGAGATAATGTAGTGTGTGTACTACCGTCTTCCTACCAAATGTGTTGAAGTGGTCCAGATCAGAAAACCTAGTTAACAAATGCTTTTCCAGTTGGCCTTAGTTCTAGTTCGTGGTCGATGAGCATCTATTTCCGTAGTCCATTTTTTGTCCCTGTTGGAGAAGTACTGCACCAAGCCAGAATAAGCAACTATCACACTGAACTGCCAAAGGAAGCTCAGGATTGTATTATGTCAATACCGTAGACAAAGGAAATGACCTCTTGATTTTTTCTTAACGCCGACTGTTGTACTACTACATCCAAGTGACTATTATGTGTATATTGCTGAAGTGGACGCATGATATCAGCCAACTTTGTGGGATGTCGAGTCACGTAGTTGAGCGAATCAGCCGGAAGTGAAATTGCCCTTGCATCTTCGGGGATTGGTATACTTTGGATAACTTTTACCTTGTCTGGATCGGTGCGTTTATTGACACTAGTACGTCCAGATAGAGTAAGTGACACAACGTTTTCTAAATTTCTCCCGTATGGCTAATGAAACAGGTAACGCGACTGGCACGACAATCCTGGCTACGGACAGAGTGACAGGGCCCAGAATCAGACTCAAAACGAAATCAAACACAATGGGAGTAGTGATCTAACATTTGGGAGGCTAATAATAATAAGAATATTGTCATGATACAAGCTTGAAATCTAGCGTCTTTATAACATCCAAACTCAGCGTTTCAGTCGAATTTAAGTCTGCAACGAAAAGGTCGGTCACATAAGGTTTATCGTTTTTCGATTACTAATCAGCAAACTTATTGTCCCCAACATTCGCGAATTTGTTCAGTTTCACACTAGTAGCTGAGAAACAGAGGATTCTGTGGTCGACGCTCGAAGATAACTTGCCGGTAGGATATTGACAGATGTGCGGGAGTCTAAATGTTATCGCCACCGGTTGCCATCAGAGAAGTTCGGTGTAAATCCGTTTCAATCAGGAAACAATTCGGACACCAATCAGCATTTGTTTAATCATCAACTCACCGATCGACCTGATGTAAGAAGTGGTTTGCATTGCCTGACAAATGGTTCTTCTTCTGGCAATTTGTGCAGGTTTTTCCAAACACCGGACACTTCTCTTTCTGTTGTTAACAACTGTCGATACGAAGATGACAGGCACATTGTGAACCTCGCATTTGCTTGGCAAACCGTACCTAGCATTGTTCCGTTTCCGCTGTTAATATCTTTCACACAGCCCTTAGTCTGCGTACAAAAGTTGATAACACTAAAACACCTAGATGCCTTGAAAATGCGACATGCCATTTTGCTAACGCGACCAGATAAGGGTGTCGGGAATCTAATCTTTACGATATATCAGATACTATCGGAATGCAACAAATTTGATAAGCTGTGGAACAATGAAGATCAAAGTTATCCAATTGCCCAAAAACAACTCAAGTAGTCAGTGTCCACGAGAAATCAGGCACACACTGAGAAGCGTGAATTTACAAAGAACTAGTAACAACGAGTGACAGAGATGCACTACATTTTAACTCAAAGCTGCAGATAACCACAGAGATCATNACATGTTATTTGACAAGAAACAATGTAGTACGCAAAAGGACTACGTGTATCTGCCATCAGAAATAACATGGACGTTTTGGAAATTGTATGGAGTGCTGCATCGATGTAAAGACATTGAACGAGAATATATTAGTTTCCGAACTAATGAAATACACTCTCTTTAAGTGTTGTCTGCATCTCTGACGCATGTCTTTTCTTGAGAAACAAAACCCCAGAATAGAAAGTGTAATAACTCTCTCCCTCTCTCTCTACAAAAAGACGGTTAACTGTATCCAGCTTTGAGCAGTGTCTGATAATACTTTAGCGAAGGCCACGCCTTTTCACCAAATAAGTGTTAAGAGAGAAAGGATAAATGAGAAGCGTGAATTTACAAAGAACTAGTAACAACGAGTGACAGAGATGCACTACATTTTAACTCAAAGCTGCAGATAACCACAGAGATCATGTGATATCATGCAACTCTAATCAACGAAACAGTTAGGGTTTTCATAACCCGTGACCACCTTGCTGATCTTATTAAATGTTGATAGTGACATTAAATTAGGGGTGAACACTTTATCGACATTCAGGGTACATGAACTAATCACCGAAGTACACACATTCACAGTATCCATAAAACAGATGGTACAGCCGGGATGTCGCGAAAACACATCCGAAAACCGGCAACATTGTTAGCCGGACCAGTTTTGCTGCCAGAGTGAGCGACGATGAAATACACGAAATGGTGTCAGCTTCATAGCAAACGAAATAGTCTGCAAGTTGTACAGCAACATAAAGCGCATGCAATTAATGTGTACTCGGTTTTTTGCATGTCACAACTTGGGCATATAAGCAGGATAACAGATTAATTGTGATGTGATTAAGATTTTTTTGTGAATTTGACAGCTTGTTTTACGCACACGTGGAAAAATGCAGTAAATTCATGTGTAACATGAATGACGCAATCTCGCATTAACTGCCCAAAATTCCAGAGAAATTCGACCAACATATTCTGAAAATGTAGGATAAAGCATACGGTATTCGTAGGTTCACCTTATTCAGGCCAGAGATCGGCCACTGTCAGCTAATTACATATGCAAGATAAAACATCACTATGTGGCCTGAAGTTCTTCCCTGAATGTGTAATCACTTTTAAACTAGTTTTCTTTGGATTACTTGAGTTACAGTCCGGTGCAACACAACCATATTGTCAGGATGAAGTCCAACGCAAATTTATGACCAAAGATAACATGGAGATAACTCGGTATGCAGGGTGATTACGTGATTTCCTCACAAAGTACTTGCAGCACTGAAGGCCACATCGGTACTAGCGAGATCATACTAGAAAACATCGCCCAGTATCTATAACCTTTACGATGAGTTAGAAGATAATGCAGACTAGGAAACGAGTTAAGTAACCTGAACAGATTAAGACAGCTATGAATGATAAAACTATGCCGGTCAGTAAAAACATTCACAGCAGCTATCTGATCAAACAAGTGACGCACAACGAAAAACTCAGACGGCTCCCTTAAAAAATGATGAAAATGGATAGATACTCGAAGCACCAATATTTCTCGCTAACAGGGAGACGATTGTGAATACTATCTAGGGGAAAACAGTCTCGTTCAAAAAACGACAAACACAAGAACATTTAACCAGTTCGCACTGCCAACGAAAGTTTCTGGATAGATCCATCAGAGACAGACTGTAACCCACGAATAAACATGTAATTTCTGTAAGGATTTCGGCTGCAACCGTGCATCTCTACTTGTTTGTTCCGTGCACCTGTCACCAGGCGCTCGATATGAATTCAGTGCATGTTTTGTCAATCACGCAACTCAACGTACGCAGCGGAGTCCTGTACCCTATCATAGACTTTCATTTATTACATCAATCTGTAAAGTCGTTAAGTTTGCAACTTGTTGAATTACTTCACTTGCTAGAAAGTCATACGTTTTTAAATGGTGGCACTCCAAATACCATTGGACAGAGGTTAGCGCTAAATGTTGCGATGCGCCACCAGAATACATTAGAACTGAACGCTTTTGATCTGTTTTAACCCTGCTTCGGTGTGATTAGGCAAAAAGCCTTTTTGTAAGAATCTGACGCCGGTTGGCACTACAACTGAACTGTTTCAGTAAAGGCATTGAAAAACTGCATGAGCGAGGGACACGAACATCTTTGTACACTAACACCAAGAAAGACGTATCTGGAAGAATAGCAACCTGACGTGGACGGGATTTAGTCCATGTTTGAGGTCATCTAACTTCGTTGACTGGGATACGTCCGCCGGGTGACTAACGCGCAAACTTGGTAGCAGTTGCCATAGGGGCAGTTAAAATCAGGTAGGCGGAATACTGATGGTCAGAAGTTGCGGTACCAAAATGTTATTTACATTATTTAAGTTGTGATATCACTTGTAAATCATGGAATGGAGTAGCTTCTAACCGGGACTCCCGGAGGACTGCGGCCGGACGGGCGTCTACACGTTCAATCAGTGGCGATTGTGCGGTCCGTAAAGGAAGTATAGGCGCCGTAGGTCGTGGTGATGTGACCATATGACCATATATTCGTTGATCGTCACGGATTGGTAGGCCATCAGTCTACCCACAGTGCGCCGTTGGCAAAGAGACGGTGTGTTAGATACTAGTGGGATTATAAAATATATATATCTTCTCCAAATTTGGTAGTACACTGTGCGATGGAGTCTGGTTTGGCTTCTGAATCTAGCTGTAAGGTCTTGATTGTTTTCTCAATCCTATATAGAGTGCACTAACAGATACTCGCGTATTTAAACTCTTCTTGTCTTATATGTACAGTGTTGATCTTGTTAACTGAGGACCTACTATTGTTTTCTTTCAAAACACTTTCTGCTCTTGAGAGAAAGGGTTTCACTTTCTTCCCAGGTAATGGAGGAAACTTGAGGGGATGGTGATCTATGAGAATTGCTCAGTCCAGGAGGCACTGTAATGTAGCGCAGGTCGCCTAACACATATGATCCAATGTGCCATGATGTACGAAACGTTCTATGATGTGAATTTTGAAAATGCGACTCTTATGACAATTTATACAACCGTGATGTTGTTCGGCCTCGAGTGTAGACATTTCAGTTCTTTCTCTATGTGCTCAGTTACAGGCTAGGGTGGTACGAAATACCAATACAAAGCGCAGTACAGGAATGTGTGTGCGGAAACAAACCAACTAGGTGAATGAGTGATCGTTTCAATCGATCGTGTGTACCACTGTACACACACAGCTCGAAAAACGAGTCATTCGATTTAGAAACGGGATTCGTGTTGTGCACTATAGAGACACATAAAAGCATGCCAGCTGCATCGCAATGCGCAAGGTGGAAAAGACCGTCAATTTATCGCTAATCTATTTCTAAAGAATGTAAATATTACAATGTATCGGGAAACATAAAATGCAACCGTCTATCAAACACAATTTGCTCGTACATTGCAGTATCAAATTGTACTTGCGACATTGTACAAGGCGCCGCACACCAACTATTTCAATGCCATTCTTCACTTAGTCATACAGTTTGTTTCCTATTCAGACAGATCGAACGTAAGGAACACTGACTGAGCCGGCGGGAGAACACAAGATCCAGTAAAACGCACAAGGGTGCTGATAACAGTTACACACAAAACGGTCCGAAAAGTGTAACAGAAGTGATGCATTCGGATGTGAGAAACACTACAGTTGCGAAGCGATGAGTGTGAGCAGTTGAGGCGTGCGTGAGTGGCTAGACAAACTACACACAAACATTCCATCAATATCATTGGCCAACACAAAAACGCAATGATTAACTGAGCGTGCGAAAGTCAGAGTCCATGTACAGCTTCAAATGGGAATAAAAACGAGCAACGACAAGCTTTAGGAAAAAGCAAATATGGGGCTGATCACGTACCGTACGCCGTGAATGTTCTGAATCGCAATACCAATTTCTTTTCGGAGGGTCTTTTCGTCAAACTGGATCTGAAATCGCACAAGTAACACTGAATACAGAATGGGGGCATTAAAAATCCACAGGGGAGATTTCGGGAGAATCAAAAAATGTTTGAATCGAGCGAGGTTTGGCGTTAAGAGTATAATTTGGAGAGCAGTCGGTAACCGTGCTGATTGTGGTTGCATTTTGCATCGAACACAAAGCATTTAGAGCCAAGTGTATCGGCAACAAACTGGGAAGATTTGTGGACCAAACAAGCAACATTAAAGTCGTACGGACAACTGTTTAATCTTTGTCCTTAAATAATAAAGTAAAGCGTTGGAGGCAAGTGACAGGTTAATGCACTTCGGAAGCCGTATCTCGCCTGAAGGGAATGGGAGTAGTGAAACCGGAGATCACATTTCTACGGCAGCGGTAGTATTCGGCAACTTCAGCACCAAAAAACGGTCGTCCAACCCTAAGGTTCGCAGTTACACAGTTACAGTTAGGGCAATTTCAGTTTACGGAATTCAAACACCATCATCAAACGTTGAAAATGTAAAAAATATAGAAGTCTAGGACCATTAGATATTTCCATTCAACCGAACGGTATCAACGGGCAACCAATAAGGAGGTGTCAGAGTGGGTTTTCGGGGAACCACATCAGTTCAACACGCCAAGTTAACATCTGTCAACCTCGCACCCTACGCTAATCGGCTGCAGTATCGATGGTCGAAAAACATCAACTATCTCTCGAAAGCCCCATGTAGCCTCAAATAAATCCGCTGCGCTCAGCAGTGTTCAGAATCAGACATTATTGTCTTATTCACTGCGCCCTCGGGCTACGCAAGCCCCTCACTGCCAAGTGAGTCAGACTCTTGAGTCATTGGCCCCGAGTAGCGTCAGAGGCTCGGGGTGGGGTCCCTCAAGTCAACCCCCTTCCACGGCATAAACGACTGAGAAGTATCAGAAGTTATCATTCTCTCGACAGTGGCATTACTAACCGATCACAACTTCCTCCTACTGTTTTACCCCCTATTTCTTTTGCCTTCCATGTGCCTTCAAACAATAATTGTTTTCTGAGGCCAAGACAACTGGTAAACATTGGCGCCTTCAATGTCCACACTCTCCGATATGTCGGTCAGCAAGCTGCTCTGGCAAGTACTCACTCAAGTCTAAAGCTTGATGTGTGCTGTGTGTCGGAGACGCGAGTCTACGACTCTAGCACAGTTATCCATTTGAGCTCACCTCTAGATAGCTGTCGATCCAAGCGCTTCTGTCTCAGGGTTTCTGGTGACGCCGAAGCTGAATCTCACGGTCGAGCTGGAGTGGGAATCGC